>JASCZW010000464.1:0-153974 GCA_034211315.2 Aedes japonicus
CAATTCTCGGGTTTTTTTTTTATTAGGGCGAATCTACAATTGAGAGATTTTCTCTGGGCTCGCTCTCTTGCATTCATAAACCAATCACCTTAACGTTTTACATTCTACTATTTGTAGAGTATGCTAGCCAGCACTGTTTCGATCTGTACTAAAGAATCCCTCGAAAGTTTTATAATGGCGCTGTAATGAATGAAAGAGAGCGAGACCGGAGAGAATCTCTCAATTGTAGATTCGCCCTAATGAAAAAAAAACCCCTAGAATTGTATAGCTTCTACCTATACAACCATGGAGCATGGCCAGTGCAACCAGATTTGATAGTTAGTACTTTACTTAAATCATATTATTAGAAATATCGCTACATCAATGTGTAGTCTTTAAATCACCTTGGACGATTAATTTCAATAAAGTGATCAGTAGAAAACCTATAAACGCAGTTTTCATTAATGTAGTGGCTAACTATATAGAAAGATCGATGCAATCCAATAAAACCGCCAGCATATAGTTAGTAACATAAAAAAAAGAGAAGAGAAAAAAGACGTATGTGAGAAGATGTATGGGTATTTGTGAGATTATTGGTGATATTCTCACAACGACTCTTGGTTTCTCTGACCTAAACTTTCGAATCTCTGTAACCCAATCAAACTTAACCGGAACCTCTAATTCTAATATCTTTAGCACATTTACTGTCTTACATTGTTGTCTGAACCCTAAATTCCTAGCCTACTCCTTACCTTAGGATCTGTAGCCATTTCAAATCTAAAAATGTTTCAAATATGAGACCATCGATGAGGCATAGACGATTCTGTTTGTTATCAAGCGGGTTTATCCTTAATTTGCTCCTCCCTTCCACTCATCTACTGTTTGGCTTGCAGGATTCATGTTCCTACTCAATCTGACCGCCTTGCAAGTAGGTTATACGAGAACAATGATCCTATGATATTGTTTATCACTCATCAAACATCGCTACTGATACAAATCACATGAAAGGTTCTATTTTACAGCTTCAAATGGTGTTTCCTAAGCGGTCCCTCCGCGTCCTATCTCTAATATACATGCTTGTCATCGTCAGTCTTAAGTAACACTTTTCTGTGCCCATGCGCTTTACTTTGAAATCAGATAACTACCCTGATCAAAATATTCACCCCTTTCTAAAATGGTGCAATTACATTCAGATATTATACCATGAGCAAATCAGGTATTTATTTAGCAAATCAGGTTATTTATTCCATAAAACAAATGGATAAATATCATCATAAATTGTCAGGAAAATCGAAAGTGTACTTTTAGTCACTAGAAATTAGAAGAAGAATTAGTATCTTCCATTTAATTCCAACTACCTTTGCTTATCTTCGACAGATACGCGTATTTCGTCTACAATGTGCAGACTTCTTCAGTGTCTCGTACTAATAACTCGACTGAAAGAAAACCTTCGCCACCTGCCGTATATATACTGTTTTCTAAATACAAAGCGTTTACCTATCATTATGTTGTTTATACCTATCTTATTATTATTTTGTTTATATCTATCCTGAGTCAAAAACAAGTGTACTTAATATCTACTTCACTTCTTTCTCATTTATACCTAACATACTTATTGTGTAGCAGCGGGTGCTCCGCTTCGTCGGGTTTGATGTCGTTTGGTAGTAAGTTGAAGAGCCATGTGTAACCATTGCCTTGGTCTTTGTTTAGTAGATTTGTGTTCTGTTGTTTGTTTATTTCTAAGCTTTCTGCGACGTCTAATTTCCAGGGTGTAGATGTAGTCCGTAATATTGTGATGTCATTCGTCGTTATGTCGTGATTTTCCGTGAAGATGTGTTCTGCGACTGTTGATTTGAAGTTATGTGAAATTCCTTTCTCGTTCTGTTTGACAGCCTTAGTTACCTCCGCTAGATGCTCCTTGAACCTTGTTGCCAAGGTTCTCTTTGTTTGACCTACATATATTTTGCTGCAGTGTTTACACTTGATTCTGTATACCCCTGCTCTGCCTAATGTGTCTACTGAGTCTTTGGTGGAGCCTAACATCGATGCTAATTGGTTGTGCCTACTAGAAAAAACTAAGTCTAAGCCAAATTCCCTAAGTCGTGGTTTAAGCTTTTGTGTAATGTCTTTATCGAAGGGGACGGATACACGTTTTAGGGGTTCAGGTGAGTCTGAGAGGGTTGTTAGTGATTTTCTATGAAGATGTTTTTCCTTTTGTTGATGATCGCTTGAATTGTCCTCTTTTCGTACCCATTGAGTCTGGCAGTTTCGAAGATATATGCTAGTTCTTTGGCTTTTCCAGTTTTATTGAGAGGAAGGATCAACATCCGGTGGATCATGTGGTGGAAAGTGGCCATTTTGTGCTGAAAAGAGTGGTTTGAAGTGTATGGGATGACTCTTTGGGTGTTTGTGGGTTTTCTGAAGATTTCAAACTCTAAAGGAGATGGCGACAATAATTCTCTCTTTACTAGAAGGTCGAGGAATGCAAGTTTTCCATCCTTTTCTATTTCATGGGTGAACTTAATGTCTTTGTGGAGATTGTTGATTTCTTGAAGAATCAGGGAGAGATCGTCTTTTTTCACGACGGCGAAGATGTCGTCGACGTATCTCCACCAACGAGTTGGGAGTAATCCTTTCGCTTTTAGGATTGTTTCCAAATTCGCCATAAACAGTTCACAGAGGAATGGGGATAGAGGATTTCCCATAGGGGCTCCTTTTAATTGTTTATAGAATGATCCTCTGAAAGTGAAGTAGTTCTCTTCCATGCAAAGTCGGGTCAGCTTAAGGTATATCCGTACCTTTTGCTTCCATGTTGTGTCATCTCCTTGTTTCAAAAGCCAATCTTCTAGAAGGTTAATTGCGTCCTTGATCGGTACGCTACACCCGCCATCAACACGACACCGATGGTCCACTCCATTGAAGGACTGGTTGTTAACCGATCGACGACCGCATTCACGGAAGAACAACTGACTCATCTCAACAAAGGATTAGGATACGCGGTTACAACCAAGCCCGACGTGGAACAGATCATCATCGACGTGGAGACAGCAATTACAAACACTCTTCCGACATCTTTACAAAACACAGCCAGGACCATCACTTCGAACATTATTAAGGACGGACAGAAACAAAAACACAACAACGAGAAGGAAATTCGCATCGTTAAGGAGCTGAAGTCAAAGCCTGTTTTTTACCTAAAAGCAGACAAAGGCAACAGAGTCGTCATCATGGATAAGGAGGACTACGACAAGCAGATGGCTTCTAAGATCAGTAATGGTCCTTATAGTAATGGTCCTTGATCGGTACGCTAGGGAAAAGGGCTGTGACGTCGAAAGATACCATTACTTCATTGTCATTTATATGACCTGATGACTGTAGCTGTTGTACAAATTCCTGGGAGTTGCGAACTGAGCTTGTTGGGAATTGCTCGGAGATACCTTGAAATTCTTTTACTAGCCATTTTGCTAGCTTATGGGCTGGAGATCCTACAGATGAAACAATCTCCCTCATTTCGTTTCCGGGTTTGTGGACTTTTGGGAGGCCTTTAATTCTGGGGAGGATGGGGTTTGGTTCACGAAGACGGACTGCTGCATCCCCTAATACTACTTTACACTCTTTTAGTGTTTTGTCCACGTGTTTCACCATGTTTGGTAGGGGTCTACCCGAAGCTGCCTATAAGGACCATTACTGATCTTAGAAGCCATCTGCTTGTCGTAGTCCTCCTTATCCATGATGACGACTCTGTTGCCTTTGTCTGCTTTTAGGTAAAAACAGGCTTTGACTTCAGCTCCTTAACGATGCGAATTTCCTTCTCGTTGTTGTGTTTTTGTTTCTGTCCGTCCTTAACAATGTTCGAAGTGATGGTCCTGGCTGTGTTTTGTAAAGATGTCGGAAGAGTGTTTGTAATTGCTGTCTCCACGTCGATGATGATCTGTTCCACGTCGGGCTTGGTTGTAACCGCGTATCCTAATCCTTTGTTGAGATGAGTCAGTTGTTCTTCCGTGAATGCGGTCGTCGATCGGTTAACAACCGAGTCCTTCAATGGAGTGGACCATCGGTGTCGTGTTGATGGCGGGTGTAGCGTGCCGATCAAGGACGCAATTAACCTTCTAGAAGATTGGCTTTTGAAACAAGGAGATGACACAACATGGAAGCAAAAGGTACGGATATACCTTAAGCTGACCCGACTTTGCATGGAAGAGAACTACTTCACTTTCAGAGGATCATTCTATAAACAATTAAAAGGAGCCCTATGGAAATCCTCTATCCCCATTCCTCTGTGAACTGTTTATGGCGAATTTGGAAACAATCCTAAAAGCGAAAGGATTACTCCCAACTCGTTGGTGGAGATACGTCGACGACATCTTCGCCGTCGTGAAAAAGACGATCTCTCCTGATTCTTCAAGAAATCAACAATCTCCACAAAGACATTAAGTTCACCCATGAAATAGAAAAGGATGGAAAACTTGCATTCCTCGACCTTCTAGTAAAGAGAGAATTATTGTCGCCATCTCCTTTAGAGTTTGAAATCTTCAGAAAACCCACAAACACCCAAAGAGTCATCCCATACACTTCAAACCACTCTTTTCAGCACAAAATGGCCACTTTCCACCACATGATCCACCGGATGTTGATCCTTCCTCTCAATAAAACTGGAAAAGCCAAAGAACTAGCATATATCTTCGAAACTGCCAGACTCAATGGGTACGAAAAGAGGACAATTCAAGCGATCATCAACAAAAAGGAAAAACATCTTCATAGAAAATCACTAACAACCCTCTCAGACTCACCTGAACCCCTAAAACGTGTATCCGTCCCCTTCGATAAAGACATTACACAAAAGCTTAAACCACGACTTAGGGAATTTGGCTTAGACTTAGTTTTTTCTAGTAGGCACAACCAATTAGCATCGATGTTAGGCTCCACCAAAGACTCAGTAGACACATTAGGCAGAGCAGGGGTATACAGAATCAAGTGTAAACACTGCAGCAAAATATATGTAGGTCAAACAAAGAGAACCTTGGCAACAAGGTTCAAGGAGCATCTAGCGGAGGTAACTAAGGCTGTCAAACAGAACGAGAAAGGAATTTCACATAACTTCAAATCAACAGTCGCAGAACACATCTTCACGGAAAATCACGACATCTATTACGGACTACATCTACACCCTGGAAATTAGACGTTGCAGAAAGCTTAGAAATAAACAAACAACAGAACACAAATCTACTAAACAAAGACCAAGGCAATGGTTACACATGGCTCTTCAACTTACTACCCAAACGACATCAAACCCGACGAAGCGGAGCACCCGCTGCTACACAATAAGTATGTTAGGTATAAATGGAGAAAGAAGTGAAGTTAGATATTAAGTACACTTGTTTTTGACTCAGGATAGATATAAACAAAATAATAATAAGATAGGTATAAACAACATAATGATAGGTAAACGCTTTGTATTTAGAAAACAGTATATATACGGCAGGTGGCGAAGGTTTTCTTTCAGTCGAGTTATTAGTACGAGACACTGAAGAAGTCTGCACATTGTAGACGAAATACGCGTATCTGTCGAAGATAAGCAAAGGTAGTTGGAATTAAATGGAAGATACTAATTCTTCTTCTAATTTCTAGTTACAGGTATTCCACTAAACAGCTCAAACCCTCTAGGATTTACTTTTAGTCGTTTTCCATAGATTGAAGGTAAGAAGTCTAAGAGTGAATTGCGGCCATTATCACACCTGATGTTAGTGCCTTTATATAAACGTTCTACGACGTGGCAGTGAAAAAAGCATTTGTGATACTTTCACAACTGGTCAAATTCTTGGTTTCACATGCATGTTTATAGCATGAAAAAACCCTTCTCAGCCCTCAGCCCTCTAAAAATTAAAAAGTGACTGTTGATCATCATGTTATTATTAGAGGAGGAGACTTTCGAGACTTTTTCATTGAAAATACGGACTATTTGGAAACTAGCATTTAAATATCGACTATGTTTCTATGAAGAGACGTGCTACCAGCCCAGAGAGTGTGATAATCTTGATTATTTCAGAATTGAAATTACAATACTTTCAGTATATATTTTATAACACAGTGAAGAACGCATAGTCTTAAAATCATTAAAATATGTATTTAATTCCAATTTACAAACATATCACTACACTAGCCTACATAATACAAACGGAAAATATTGTTGAAATAGATACGTTTCGGCAGCAGTATTAACTTTAAAAATTGCCCTCAGCTGCTGAACTTGACGATCCAAAAAAAAACCTCTGCAAAATAACGAGCACCATTCCATCATCGTCGTCGTCGTCGTCGTCGTCCTCGTCGTTGTCGTCATCATGAAAATCAAAACCATCATCATTCCAACTACGGTGCCATCCCCCGAATGGCTTTCGCTTCTGATACGGAACCAGACAGCAGTAATCCATTACGGGAGTGGCATTCAAACGAGGAGAGCTTTTTTTTGCCCCCTCTCCTTTTGACCAGTAACAATACACCACCGCAATAAACTAGATTGAATGCTTCGGCTTTGATTTGCCTCCCCTGATGATGGAGTCCCCGCAGCCAGTTTGGACGTTCGACTGGAAGTTAATCTAATATCCGAAACTTTGGAAAGCCCTCCATAAAAGCAACTCCTTCAACTCGGAAAAAGCAACGGCCCATAATCGGAAATTACCTGCCAGTTTCGGCATTCCCAAGTTCACCTAGCAGGTCCCAACGGACAAACCGAGAAGCACACTAATCCCAGCAAGCAAAGCGAGTCCGGTTGATCTCATTAAAATTTTATTTGATTCTTCCCTAAATTGTTAACGAAAGAGATGTTTCATGATGCATTTTAGTTTTAATTACATCGTAAAAAATGCCTTTTTAAATACGACATGGCTGCCCGGCACCTCTCGGGATCCCATCAAAATGGGAAAATGAGAGGGTTTTCGTGAGCTTCACCACCACCATAAAAGATGAAAGCCATCCGACGAACAGCAGTCCGAGTCCAAGTCTGGCAAGGGGAAATTACGGAGGGAAGCCAAAAATTTATGTGCATTTCCACCCACACTCGAGAGCCAGCGCCACTCGTGGTCCGGAAAAATTCCAGCGTTTCTGGTGACCTGGTCGGTTCAGCTGGTAACCCTAAGATTTCGGAACAATCCCCAGCATCCATGCCTACGAACAAACGTGAGCAAGATTTTTACTTCTGCCAACGAACGAACGAACGTTTATTACATTGTCGGGTCCAGAGCTCGACAGCTCAACGACGACGACGACGACGAGGACGGAGAGAAGCATTTTAACAATATTGTTACACTGACATCAGCCACTACTGAGGCTGGGAAACCACAAAGAGGTGTATCACTTTGCCGAGTTGTGCCGCCGTTTGTCCGGACGACGTGGCTGGTGGCGTGGGTGAAGCAAGACGTGAGATTTGACATTGGTGAGCTACTGACTACAAGCCATCGTGCACCTTGTTCTCTCGCTTGTTTGGCCCTTCAGGGCAGAGTCGACGATGCGACGGTGCTCAAGTGGAAGGAAATTGATACAAAACGTGGTCCGTTTAATGAGACAGAGGATTTGCCACCACACCGGCGAGGGCAGCAGCGGGTTCACTGGAGGGCGGGAATGGCTTATTTTCGGTTTGTTTTGCTAAATGGGTGGAACTTTTATTTCTGTTTTAAGGATCAGGATGTTTCGGGTAGGAAAAGAGGAAAGGTGAGTTGTTGATTATTTTTGGAAATAAAAAACGGATGATTCATTGCAACGGTTGGTGGAAGCTACGCTTATCATGTAAGGTTGATTGAATTACTCTACCAACAATCTACTTACTCTAAAGAACGGTAGTCGTAGAAGCTCAGTCGAAGACTCGCATCTCTGTACAAAATTGTTAATAGTCTTAAGTTCTATGAACTGTGGCAAGTGCCACCCTTAGCCCATGGAGTCGAACCCAGCAACCTTCAGCATGACATTACTTTGTAGATGCGCCTTTACCGACTGAGGTAAGGGATGACCCGCAGCACAAACTGTTATCAATTAATAGAAAAACGGTCTTCTTTGTCAAGTTTTGAATTTTGATTGTTACAATAATAGATAAATATGTACCAACCTTTATTGTTGACCTTGAAATGAATGCTTCATCAATCATAACGTTGTCACAATTTTCAATTCAGAAACTAAATAAGAGCGCATCTCTTGAACCTAATTCCACCAATTTGATCAGAAATCTCGTTACAAATTGGCGACCAGAGAAATATTTTGATAGATCACAAATTGAAAGTTTTCTTCACTCGATTTTAAGGAAAAAATTGAAGCTAAACGTAGTGTTCCCAACCGTCGCAAAACAAGAAAAACAAAACACATGACAGGTAATGCAAATACAACCGTTCGTAGGCAGAGCTTGCTGCGATCACTTTTCGTCCTAATCAATGCTCCGCTTGTAAACCGAATTAGTATCTGAGGCAGGGATGCCACATACATTTTTTCAATAGTCTGTACCTAGGACAGGACCTGCCAGCTCAGAGAGAGATGACCTCCTATAAATTTATGATTGCTTTGATACGGGGGTCGCTCCAATGCACACTGGGCCAGAATGAAAAATTAGCAGGAATAAATTATTTTCACCAAGAAGATGCAACTTTAGAACAAAATTGTCTTCGGCAAAGTTGCAGCTTATAATTAGGGCTTTTGATATCAGTTTCAGTTAGGGTGGTCTTTGAATATATTGAAATAAAAAATCTATCTTTCACATTTCTTGACATAGAGCAATACAATGTTCGACAAAGTTGTTCCTTATTAAATTTAAAGCAACTTTGCTGCAAGAATCATAGTCGTAGGTCTTTTGTGTCATTAGTTATGATCATTTTAACGCTTAAGAGTAGGGTGGCCCTGAAAAATTAGTATTTCTCGCCTAACTTTTTCATTTTAAGTTTTATGAAAACGGTGTCTTGAGCAAACTTTTAGAACTTGTTTAAATAAATATTTTGATGAAAAAAAAACGTAATTTTAAACATTTGTTTAAAAGATATCGTGATTTTAGTCCAAAATTTACGATTTTTTAAAATAACATTATTTTTTAAAGGGGGAAAAAACGGGGATGCAAATACAATTGCATATGAATGGCAAAGATAAGAGGTCTCTTTTGTATATAAATACTCAGGTGAATTTGGAAGAATTTGAGATTAAATGGTATCATGAATGTATGTCTTTTTTAAAAATAAAATTCTTGATTTTTGTTAAATGTTGATGGCAATGGCGAATAAATCGCCATATTTCAATGAAAAACTTATATTTGCAATGTGTTCATTTTTAAAATAAACACACATGCCAAAAACGTACCAAAATTTTAAATTTTGCGAAAGTATAGTGTGCCATTTAAAAGTGAAGAAGGCTGCCATTTTATTCACGTCTTGCTAGCTTTCAGATTTTTTCAAGTGCTGAAAATTTCTGAATGGCTTTATAATAACGGTTATTAAATTATTCAATCATTTGCTAGTACTCTAAGTGCTAGTACTCCACATAACGCTTTTGGCAAAGATATCTATAATATTTAAGTTTTCAAAACGTGAAAATGTTGACAGCACAGGAAAACAAAATAATTAAACAAAATACCACTTGTGTGAATATTTCTACAACCATGAGTTTTCAATTAGAATATTAGATTGACAAAGGATTTTTCAGGTTAGTTGTAAACTTGAAATCAATAGTTATCTGACCTATGATAATCTTGAAGGCATTAGTGATGTGTTCTGAGGATAATGATATTTTGTTGGAATAATGTTCCAAGTTATACCAATTTGAAGTACCTTAACTGTGTAAATTGATGTACAGATAATTGTATGCTAATTTTGTTCTAAAGTTGCATCTTCTTGGTGAAAAGAATTTATTCCTGCTAATTTTTCATTCTGGCCCAGTGTGCAATGTTGCCAGATATGTTTACACAGTAATTTCATTGAAAATAAAGTAATTAAAAAACTTTCTTTTGTCGTTCGGGCAATGAAGCTGCATCAAACTAAATGTTAATTGATGAGGTTTCATTGAATTTCATTGATGCTTAAGCTTGTAGTTCACTGTTTGTCAAATAGCCAAATATTTGGCATAGGCAGCTGGACAGCTGACAGATATCATAGATGTTTGTCAGATGCCTATCTGCCTATGACAAATATTTGGCTATTGGACAAACAGTGTACTACAAGCTTTACGCTGCAAATTCTGCTATGGGGAGAAAGGCTCAGTATAAGAGCTGTCACTTTGTTGAATATATATATAAAAACAAACAAAAAATATCAACACTTGATCAAGAGGAAAGCTTAAAGGCGTACAAGAACAACGTCGTGTGAAGCTAAATCTATTCATTCTAGTCAGTCGTATGAAATTCCAAAGCATCGTTCATAAGTTGAACCTTATGAAAATCTTAAGATAATTTGGCTGAGTGTATGATTAAATCATTGTCGTTTTTCAATCACAAAACATGAGAAAACAAAATGTGTTAGATTCGATTTTTAAAAAAATTCTAGACACATCGTTTATGATTATCGTTCAGGAATTTGAAGAAACAACTTGCCTTCACTTCACTACTACAAAATTCATTCATTCCATAGGCTCGAGGAACCTAAATATGGTTGTACATGTCGCTTGTGAACAAACTCCGTTTATGTTATCTAACGTACCCTTTGGCCCGAAAAATGCCTTTTATGGTTTATGTGGCACAGCGATTGCGAGCATTGGTTTTATTGATAACGTAAATTGAAATAATTCGACCGACAGCGGCCGTGGAATGTGGTACAGTCAATACTGCTGGAATGAAGTGACGTTGTCCCGCAAGGCTCAGTCGCCACTACAACGGCGTAAGAATAAGCACTTGTTCCAAAATTCTTCGCAATCCTGATTTTCTGGAAAATTCGCCACTGAAAATCTCAATTCCCGGAACTCGTCGTCGATTGGTTTAACTGATACATCGTCAATAATGTTCTCAAATCGTTTGATAAGTTAAAACATGTTTTCGATGGGCTTTTGCACTGATATTGCCAGGATCAATTAACTGGAATCAACTTGGATTTAATCATTTCTTCATCCGACAAGAGGGTTTAGTCCGATCGGGCTCTTCCGCTGCCGTAGCCGCTCCGCTCTCGTTATCACTGCGTTCGGGCCTTAAATTGTTGAGGGTATCGTCGATAAGATCAATTCGACAAAAAGTTTTCATAAGGGCCAATGTCGCAAACGTAAACAATGACTTTTTCCGCAAATTTCTCGAGAATGCTAACTTAATCATAGTGAATTATAACGATGATTGTACAGAACAGGAGTTCCCCTTTATAATAGAAGTGGTAGTTTACTTGAGCGAGTTAGCATTTTCAAGAAATTCGCAAAAGAAGCCAATGTTTACGTTTGCGACATTGGCCCTCATGAAAACTCCATGTCGAATTATTTATTTTATTTTATTGAAGCAGCATATGTACACTTAAAAAAATGACACGATAATTCCACGTGAAATTTCACGTAACCTTCACCTTAACACGTAATTAAATCTTCCTCAGTAAAATCAGGTGAACATTACGTGTCAGTGAGTTGTACATTAATAATCATGTAACATTTATGTGATTATCACGTAGAATATGGATTTACTTGGAAATCACGTAACTTTTACGTGAATTACACGTATCTATTACTGGTTTTGGCAGCGGATGAAAGTTTCGTGAGTTTCACGTGGAAACAATGTGTCGATTTTTTTGAGTGTAGAAATTCATCATGTCTATTCGAAATTGATGCAAGTGCTCCATGCTTAATTTGTCACTTCTAGTGTATTCGTTGTTCAAGGCCCGCACTTCAACACCTACGTACAGTTTTTCCAACTCACAGAAGTTATTGGGGATCAGGTTCACAACGCCAGGGTTCGTCAATTCTTTTAAATATCCCGGTTTCAAGACAAACCAATATGGAAAATATAACTTTACTAGTTTCTGTTTTCAGCTAGTACACCATTGGCTTTCCATATTGAAAAAATGTATTTTTTTAATCCTGCTTAGTGCCACTAATGTATCGCGAAAATTGAAATATACTTTAAAGATTTCCAGCTTCAAGAACGCGCTTAACAACTTGTTCTGAAGAAAGCCATCGGGTTACGGACAGATGTGAAATGTTTGAAGGTTTCAACACTTACTATTGTGTGAAGTATAGCTACCCAAATGTGAGTAATTTGGTTAGGAGTAACACGTTGTCAATTAGTAAACATCGATCGGATTCAAGCCGATGTTTACTAATTGTCATCTTACCACTACGAACTATCTTTACTCACTTTTGAGTAGCCATACTTTCGACGAATTTGAGTCTATCGTACTCAAATTTGGGTTGTTTAGAAAAAACGTGTCTGCTGTTTTTAAAGGGCTATTGTTGAGGGAGCTATGTATTTTCCGACGCATCAATCTTACATAGGATGGAATATTCTTACATGAATATGATGCCCACAATGCAAATGAATGGCAAATGCATTTCAGTACGGATAAATTCAGACAGTTGTTTTTAAAACACCGAATCTTACACTGAAAATTTGTTTTCTTAAATCAGCTCGTTTCGTAAACATGGATTTTGTCTTAGAAAAAATGTCTCGTATATTGTATGAAACGTTCATATTGCTTTTAATCTGGTGAAATACAATCATATCACCTTTTCGTATAATACACAAAATGGATTTCGTGAGGACCAGCCAATCACTGCTTCTCTTTTATCGTACTGCATGTTGGTGTTGCTGCTGAGATGAGCGGAAATCATTTAAGCATCCCAAAATAAAAAAAATTAAGCACGGTCAGGATATAATTTATAACTTCAAACTGATTAATCAAGTATTTTTTCACAAGTGACCGTGGTCTAGAGCGATCAACCACGGATTCAATAACAGCTCTCTCTCTCTCTCTCTCTCTCTCTCTCTCTCTCTCTCTCTCTCTCTTAAAATACAGGATGATTCCTGCGTTGTTGTGCTGTTTGCTCGATAACATTTCGAGTCGATAAAGTAGATCTGTCGGACATTAATTTGTAACAAAACATTTGTAGCTCTTTGTATTTTTTCCGCACTATGCACGAATGGTCTCTCAGTGTCAATTAACGCTTATACGTTACACAGTTGCGCGTGGGGCATTAATTACGAAGGCAATTTCATAAAAAATACAAATCAGTTTCGTTGCAGAAAACAACGAAAAGATTCGTTAGTCCTACCTTCGATTTCGTTACATAAACGAACATTTATTTTCATTGTATTAGCTTCTTTTTGAACTAAATCAGATCTTCATTAAACTTAGTAGCAATGTCACTGTGTATCGTAGTAGCATCCAGTTCAGCAAGCTCGAGTACGTGATAAAAAATATCTGGCAATGGTATCAGTTGAATCATTGATTAAAGAACTAAACGGTTATCTCAGATAAAAATAACCATACCATTACATTAAAATAATATAGAATAATATTGAAATCTATTTCCGACCATAAATATTAAATTAGTATAAAATATAAAATATAAAATAAAAAATATGATAATATTTACTCAACCTGTTAAGTATGGTTGTGCTTGACACACAATAGTACTTGCAACAAAATTGTCTCTAAATTCTTGCATTGAAAACTCTCTATAAATAAATGTGTAAATGCATTATGCACACTTAGTTCAGAGCAGGTAATAAGCTTATTGTAAAACAAATAGGTTTGAATTGCTAGGTATGATGTATGATGTATGATATGTACAACCACCCATCATCCACTGATCATCCTAATCATGCCATTTATAAAGGGCTATAAACAGGTTGGGTGGATCGATAGGCAACATCACTTATACATTTCCACAGGGATATAAAGAATCTCCTTCCAACAACAAGATTGAAATTGGTCAAAAGAGCGCCTCAATGGGCGGAGAGAAGAGCCCGCCCTCTATTCACAAACTGTTTGCAATGGGGCGTTGGCATTTCCACTGTCCCCATCCAGAGTGCTTCAATCGGGTGCCTTGATGGTCCCCCTCCCGTTTCCATGAAGTGTTTATATAATAGTGTTTATATTTACGTAAATAAAAAAAAATACTACAAGCATCCGTATCTTTTATATGTGATCTTCATTCGAATTGATCCTGAAATGCAAGAAATGTTGTAAATGGTTAATGTATAGAGTTCTGTGGATCCACGCTTATGAACGTTTTCATTTGATTTCAGCGATAGCAGCAATTCACCAACAGCGTGATTTGAGGTATCCTGAAAAGTTTGTTAAATCTATTGAAACTTTTACAGAACTAACATTTATTCATTTTAATTTACTGCTGCCATGGTCAATATTTGCTTTGATTTTATAACAGCAAATCACTTTTATTTTTGCTGACCCAATAGTTATTGCTCTTGAGTTAAGAGTTGCTTCTGAAACAAGGAAGAATCAATTGAAAGGGAATTAATGACAACTGGACATTACAAACAATAAGTAGTGTTTAAATAATCTATGAAGCAAAATCAAAAAACAATACCAACAAATATAATGATATAATTTGTTGTTGTTGTTGTTATTTATAATGATATAATGAGTTATGACAAAGAATTGACAAAAATTTAACTGTAAAATCAGACACTAGCCAAATGCACGAATCAGATCAGCTCAGATCTAGTAAATTGTCCATTCCGTTGCAGCTTCTTGTATTCAAGGCACTAGATACTTCTAAATAATAAGAGGAGAAGAATGGATCAAAATAACAACTGGACCTGTAAGACATTAAAATTGAAAGTATATATAACCTTTTAGATAAAAATTATAAAATTATTTTAATGTTAAAATATAAATCACGAAAGCACAAGTAATGATAAGAATGGTAATGATGATGATAAAGATGAATGGTATTGGTAATGAATAAACAATATCATATTAGATAAAATTTATAGTGAAGGGATATTATAAAATGAACTGAAAATTACATGTGTGCCGACTGCTGTTTTGTTGCAATTCTAGACAAACTTGCGCATCCATTATGAATCAGAAAATTCAAATAACAGCTGTCATATGAGAAAAAAATGACTTTTAAATGTTAATTTTTTTTAAAGTGATGACCTGAAAGACCTTAAAGATATGAGAATGAAAAATTAAGATATGATTTACAGGTTGCACCCCCTATCTTTGCTTTTGTCAAAATGACACCATTGCAACGTCAACTCAGCTGGCAGTCTTTTATGATCATATGACTCGAATAGACGTGAGGTAGGAACTTGTGAGGACCAGAGGTTGGTCGCACCCTCTTTCGAAGTTGTCAACCATTTGAAGCCCCAAATATTGTATACAAAAACTTAATCTAAAGTAATTAATCCGTAGGAATTTTCTAACCAACAACCGCGAAATACATTCTGAAAGGGATTAAGTTGATGTGATTTTCAATCATTTTTGCTGCCATCATCACTTCTCATAATCATGAACATACTTTTCACTGACAGGAATTACCACTCACCCTGTGTATTGATTTATATGACACAAAATCAATTGATTTTATATCAGCTACAGGTCATCTAGTTTCCATTATTTTTAAAAGCGTTTCAATCCATTAAAGAAATTCGTGAGTCATGAAGCATGAAAGGAAAGTCAGGAAAAATTATCCTACACAGAAATAAAATAAACAATTTTAACGAGCACGTAGGTGCCTCTCGTTTAAATCCAAACCAAAAGAGGCGAATACAACGATATTGTTTGCAATCTTTCATACAACAGGCTGGATTCAGGCATTATCTGGCTTAAATTTACATGCCATATCACACGAATTTCTGCCAAATCTAGCATTCCCCACATGTGCATTAGATAATGCAGAAAATTCAATGTTTCTTTTTATCTGTTCAGGAGTGGACAGTAGTTTTTGCTAGAATAATAGATATGAAGAGAAAGTGTTGATAGTTTCGTTAGTGTACGCCCGGCTGTGAAAAATTGGATAGAATTAGTTGAAATTGAGCGTAGAGCATGCATATTATGGGAGAATCTAGCACCATGGATGCATTCCAAAGTCTAGTTCAAATACCCCTCCCAAGCGCAACTTAACTGAATAATTCCAGCTGTGAAGTCATCCTCTTAACTGTTTGTCGCACCTCTCAATATTGGTCCCGGCACGCCCGGGCTATTGCTGTTGACGGCCATAAATTTCACGCTGCATTCCGAGGCCAACATTCCCATTCGTTGATTAGAAAATGATACGATTAAAAGATCATCGTTAATTTGCGTTGCATTATGCAAAGATAATTATGTCGAATCCAGCACGTCGTCATCGCCGTTCGTCCTTGTCGTGCTGGAGTTCCGAATTCCAAGTCCCACTCGAAGCCGGATTGCATTTCGAAACCGCCAGCACGCTTTCCCTCCGATCTCCTCCGAGCACAAAAAGGATAATATTATGATTACGTGCCAGAAGTGCAAGCCCAGATCAGGTCAGCGAGACGGAATCAATCCACTGATTGGATTGTGTGAGCAGCCAGCCAGCACCGATGCAAAGGCCGATGCTCGCCGGGCGAACCATCTGGGGATATGTGATTCCTTAACGTTGTAGCGTTTTTTACCACCCCCCAGGAATGAAGAACCGGTACAGGTAACTGAGCAACATTGAAGGGTTTTCCGATTATGATGAGTGTATTAGAGGGGCTTTGGGCGAGCAGTTGGCTGCCACTCCTGGGAAAACCCACGGACAAAAGGCGAGGTGAGCAACGTAGCTGCCGGCCGGGTAGCAACTCACTAATGGATTATCGGTTAAGGAGATTTCTGCTGCTGCCTCGAGCAGCTGTTCGATGTAAGACTAGAAGTCCCCCCGGGGATAGTCGGGGAGTTATTTACAAGCGTACCCCCAGCGAGTCTGAAGGCAAACGTGAGCGAAACAAAGCTTCGGAATTGATTTTCCGTTCGGAATGGGAATTGAATTTTGATGCTTGATTAAATATTAAGCATCGGTTGCCGGTACCCGGAAACATGACTCCAGGGAGGTGACTACTTGTGTGTGAGTGTGTGCGCCTATCGGAACGAAGGAAGTCTCACGCACTCGACTCCTACGTGTATGCAACCGACAACGAAGGACGAAGGATAGATCGAAGCCAGGTTTATTTTCACCTTCGTTAGGGGTTAGTTTATTGTTTCGAGAGCTTCATCTTTCGGTCGAATGGTAAATTTACCCGTCCTGAGTACCACCTATCTGGAGTGGGGCGTGATGATCCTCTGGAGGATTCTCACCGGGTCGGGACAGTAGGCTGAAGTAGTCCCTTAGT
Organism: Aedes japonicus; assembly: GCA_034211315.2. Lineage (NCBI taxonomy): Eukaryota > Metazoa > Arthropoda > Insecta > Diptera > Culicidae > Aedes > Aedes japonicus. Next base: position 17,204 of record JASCZW010000464.1, read on the forward strand.
CCGGTGGCAAATTGTTCGCCTTAATCAATGCACTATCGACACATAAATCCACACTGGTCCGACATTATTCTTATTCTTCTCTCTTTTTTCTTTCTTCTTTCAGGTAAGCTTCCAATTTCAAAAACCCGCACCGTTGACAGCGTGAGTACCAGGACAAACGTCCCCGCCGAAGATTGGATCAAGTACAATTTTATTTGCTGTTTGTGTCAATTTCACTGTACGCCACGGAATGGGAGAAGCTAAAATTCAATTGTTGCTTTTATTGAATTCAATCATTTTACTTTTATGGTCACCGAAATACCCTTTTCTCGTGTATCGTCTGAGCCGGCATGCTTCAGCAAGTTCAGAACCCCGGCTACACTCTGCTTAGTTGCACTTTTTCTTTCGATGGTGAGAGCGAAGGAGGAACTGTGACATTGTTCCATTCGATAACAGTCGAGTCGAGTCGGACGCTGGTGCGAAGCAGGCGAGGACTACGACAGTCTTGAAAGACGCACGCTCTCGAACACACTCTCACACACACACACAAGCACACGTCATCTCCCATGGTTTTATGGGTGTTTTATTGCTGGGTGGTAAAAATTGCTACACCGTGTGTGACTGATTGCATTTGTGCGGTCAAATTGTGCAGTCTTTGTCCGGTCTTTCATCGAAGGAAGGAATGGGCGAACGACGACAAAGCTTTTGATCTAATAAGCTCCCCGGTCAGTGAGTGAAGGTGAAAGTAATTTGTTGGTGGGGGTTTTATGGCAGCTTTTTCGGGGCTTCCAGTTTAAGTTGAGGACGATTTTTTTTTTGACGTAGAACTACGTCTATGTTTTCTAAACTGGGGTGCAATTTAAAGAAAACCCATATTGCGGACGTCACGAAATGTGGTCAGGTTTTGAGTATTAATATCTCAGTCTTTTCTTCGAACATTTTCAAAATGTTTGCCTCAATCGATCAGAAATATTCAATGTTGAAAACGATTGATTTTCAGAATAAAACTATTGAAAATAACACAAATATAAGATGATGTCTTTAAATTGCGTTTTGCAGACTAAATTTACTTACTTGCAACTATTTTCCTATCATTAACTTCAAATGTAAGTAATGGAGACCTCATATTCGGTACTATTTGATCCAAGAGCCACTAAAGTCACTATTTTTCGGAAAATTGTCACTAAAGTCACTATTCTTGCACCGCCAATTGTAAAAAGTTCAAAACATCACTTGCACCTATTGTACAATAGTCAATCAAATTAAGCGATTTGGCCACATTATATAAGGTCTAAAATATACAACAAAAATCTACACGGTGTTCAATAAGTTCGGATACACTTTCAAAATTTGTTAAAAAAATGAAACATGTTTTTTATTTTTTGATTTATGTTATTGAAAGCTATGTTTACAAGGAACGTTTACAACATTTCTCTTGGAATGACCCCCTTTGTACTCCTTAACGAGCTTCAAACGTTTCTCGAACGCGTCGCAGGCGGCACGCACGGACTGTATGGGCATTTCTGTCCCAGATTTTGAGAATTACCGTCTTGAAATGATCCAAAGTGCTGACCTTGTATTCGTTCAGCTTCGCCATCATATAGGACCAAACAAAAAGTCGAGAGGATTCAAGTCCGGGAGCTGGGAGGCCACAAAGTTTTGTCCAGAAAGTCGGTTAAATTGTCCCGACACCAGGCTTGAACCACATTTGCCGTATGGGCTGGTGCACCGTCCTGCTGGAACACGTAGTGCTCATCGCCGTAGAGGCTTCGGAGACTGAGGGCAACAACCTTTTCCAAAACCTCAGTTTTGTAGTACGCCGCGTTGATTTTGACGTTTTTTTCAATAAACACCAAGGGTAGCTTACCACGTTTGCATACTGCCCCCCAAACCATCACCGACGCGGCACTTTGGAACCGAGGGATGTTTATATTGATTCAGGAATGCTGTCCCTCGATGGCGCCCACACCCGGTCATTTTGCACATCAGTGCGGCTGCTGCAGCACGAACAGTTTCTCGTCCGAAAAACAAACTCCTGACCAGCGTGCTGAGAGAGGATCCTCTTAGCTCGATCCAACCGCTTTTTGCTGGTAGCCTCCGAAACGCCATGGACCTTACGTTTTTTGTAAGGCCTGAAACCAAGGTCCTTGGTGAGTATGGTGTGAGCGGTTCCAATGGAAACGTTGAGATCTGCAGCCGTTTTCCGGATTGAGCGGTTCTTTTGCGCCGAATTCGCTCCCTCACGATCTTGATGACCCGTGGCGTCCTCGCTGAACGCGGCCGACCGGATCTCGCACGGTCATTGGTCGAGGACGTCTCCCGGTATCGCCTGATGGTCGTGTAGACAAAGTTCCGCTTGACCCCATGCGATTTCAGCAGCCGGAATATATCGCCGGGTCGCTCACCGTTCAAAAAACGCTTAATTACGAAGTCCCGATACTCTTTCATCGCGCGTAACAAACGAACAACAACTAACAGAATGTCAACACCGCGCACATTCGGTAGCGTATGAATGAAGCTAAAGCTGACACCAATACCAATGCAGAATATGTACATGGCGCATACCTACGCAATGATGAAAACTTGTATTCGAACTTATTGAACACCGTGTAGATGCCCTGGCAAACGCTGTTCCGCCCCTACGTCAATTGAATTTTTCAAATGCAGAGCGCTGATCGGTCACAGCATTCTAGATTAGCTTAAATGCGATGCACGTGGTCCCATATTACATCATCTTTCATTGTTTTTAATAATTTTTCATATTTCTATACATATACAGGGTGCGGCAGAAAATAATGCGAAAATTGGTTCTATTTCTTTCAAATCCCATTTTCAACTAATTCAAGCAATAAAATCAACATTTTCGAGTGCAGTTATCTTTATAAAGTCCTTTTAAACAAATTTATTCAACGTTTCCTCCATTTTTAATAATAACATCATCGAGCCGACGCCGGAAGCCAGAGCATGCGGGTTCTTTGACCCGGTCCATAATCAAGTGGCGTTTCACTCTGGCTCTTAGAGATGCATGCAGGTCTTCTTCGATGATTCTCCGCATGGATATCTCCGAAATATTGGCTTCCTTTGCAAGTTTTCTTATGGAACGCACCGGGTTGCGAGCAATTTTTGCACGGACCGATTTGATCACGTTCGGCGTGCGTCCGCTTCCCGGCTTCCGCTGCTTAGGACCATCCTGCAGGGACTTTTTTATGCGGAAACTGTTGCCAAATGACACCCTACCACCTTGGCAACCCTTTCGGCTTCTTCTGGGCGAGCAACAAACTGGTGATCACTTCTTTCGCGAACATTTTGACGAATTTGCAATAAAACAAATAGAATGTTTGGATGCAGCACTTGATAGTAAACATAAGAAAATACACTTTCGACAGAAATAAGTCACTAGCTGCACGAATTAACCCAACACTCAAGTTTGAACATTTTCGCATTATTTTCTGCCGCACCCTGTACTTGACCATTTACAGTTGAAGTTGTCACGAAAGGCAATGAAACTCACGCAGTGTAAACAATACACGCTGAGGTCATTTCAACCGAAATTTCGTTGAAATCAACCCAAACGGCGAAATGTTACAGCTTATTCAAAGTGAGTCAATTTAACTGTTGACACCCTTTGAATGTAAACCATTTAGATAGTGCAATGCAATGTACTTTGAATTTATCCTTCCAGGCCTATATTATACAAGCAATTTGGTGAATTCTGACTGATTTGGTGCTCAATAACATAGCAATGATTAGGAAAAGTAGGAAATGTTTTTTCTAGATGTGCTCGGTTGTCCAAACTGCCCAGGACTTCTGAACTTAAGGACTACAGTTGTAACAGTGCATTCAAACATACTCAATGAATGTCGTAGCTTTGTATAACCAAAAATATCTTAAGTTCTAAACTCATGGTCAGTTTTAATGAACCAGAATATCCCGAGATAACATTATCAACTTTGAGCTAACAGAAGCTTCAGTGAATGTGTTTGAATGCATATCGTAACCTTTCATAGATTATAAAACTAGCTTTACGACTACAGATCCTAAATTCTGAACTCAAGAACCCAAGATATTTTATTTTATCAGTTGGCCTTCCAAGAGACGCACTTAATTTGATCAAATACATATTGTTACTTTGTTTAGTCAAAAATGCTGTAGATTTTATGTTTTGAAATCTTGGAAGGTCTGGATAACCTTAAACATCCGAAGATTATCTCATAAGGTCTGTTGTTCTTCCAGAATATCTAATGAATATGTTTCAAAACACATCGTGGCTTTGCCTAGGCCAGCAAAGCTTTTGTTACAACTGTAAGTCCTATGTTCTGATCTCAAGGATAGTTTGTATAACCTAGAACATGTCATATTGCTTTATAATGTAGTTTGACTTTAAGAATGTTAATTTAATATTGATTGTAACTTTGTATTGCCTTTACTGATACAATTTTAAATCTTATGTTCTGATTGCCATGACAGTTTGGATGACCTAGACTATCCCATTATCTTCTTGTGTATTTTTACATTCAAAAATATCCACTGAATATACTTGAATACGTGACGTAACTTTGTGTGGTCCAAAAACCAAACTTCAGAACGGTTTGGATTAACTAGAGGATCTCAAAGTTTTAACATTATGACTAATGACATTCCAAAAGATTCATTGAATATTTTGAAATAAAGATGGTCACCATATATAGCTCAAAAAAACTACTGTTTCAATTGTAGATTTTCTCTTCTCTAAGGAGAGTTTGAAGTACCTAAAATATCTTAATATTATAACACGGAAACTAAAATGACCATTACTATGGAACTGTCCAACCAATTAGAAATCTTCAAGTAACTTTGAATTCAGGAACTCAACCACTTTCTCAAATTCTAGAGAGTTTGAGCTGTTTAGTGGAATACCTGTAACTAGAAATTAGAAGAAAAAATAGTAATCTCCATTTAATTCCAACTACCTTTGCTTATTTTCGACAGATACGCGTATTTCGTCTACAATGTGCAGACTTCTTCAGTGTCTCGTACCAAGTCGAGTTATTAGTTCTTCTAATTTCTAGTCACTTTCTCAAAATTGTCTTTTGGACACGAGACAGGGCATGTGGCATATCAAACTTCATTTCTGACCATACATTTATCTATGTATAACCAAAAGGGATTTCTGTCTGTCTGTCTGTCTGTCTAAACCTAATAGACTCTAAAACTACTGAACCGACCGGCGTGAAATTTTGTATGCAGGGATTTTTGGGGCCGGAAAAGGTTCTTATGATAGTTAAAGACCCCTCCTTTCTCTAAAAAGGGGCGCTCCCATTCAAATGAAACACTAATTTCTGCATTACTTGAGAACTTTTCAAGCAAAAGAAACCAAATTTAGCACGTGTGAGTTTTGGAATGGTATCTATGGTAGCTTGAGAACCCTCCCCTTCCTTAAAGGGGGGGCTCCCACACAATATTCTCCATAACTCAGAAACTAATCAAGCAAACGGAACGAAATTTAGCATGTGGTGGTTTTTGAATACCAAAAATGTTTCTATGTTGGTTTGAGACCCCTCCTCATTCTAAGGGGGGGGGGGAGGTCCTTTAAAAATGAAATACAATATTCTGCATGACTCGAGAACTAATCAAGCAAATGGAACCAAATTTAGTATGTGGCGGTTTTTGAAGACAAAAAATGATTCTATGTTGATTTGAGACCCCTCCTTTTTCTAAAAGAGGGGGATCCCATACAAACGAAACGCAAATCCTTGCATAACTCGGGAACTAATAAAGCAAATGGAATCAAATTTGGCATGTGGATTTTTTTTTAAGGAGAGACATATTCGTATGGTGGTTTGAGACCCTTCTGCCCTCTGACAGGGAGGGGAGGGGGGGTGCTCCCATACAAATGAAACGCAAATTTCTGCCTAACTCGAGAACTATTCAAGTAAATGAAACCACATTTGGCATGCGGGAGTTATTGGATGCAGGATTTTTATTTATATTAAAATGAATTTCTGTCTGACTGTCTGTCTGACCGATCGAAGTGAAAATATGTATACAGGAATTTTTGGAGCTCGGGAAGTTTCTTATGATTGTGTGAGACCGCTCCCCTCTTCTGGAACATACAAATGAAACACAAATTTCTGCATAACTTGAGAATCAATCAAGCAAATGGAACCAAAACTGGTATGCGGAGGTTTTTGAAGACAAGAAATGTTTAGATGGTGATTTCAAACACAAGTTTCAACCAAACCTGAGAATTATCCAGGTAACCTAGCCACAAACTGTGTATAGTCTGGGTAAGAAGAATGTTCTGATAAAAGTTTGAACCCCTTCCTAATAAAAAAAACTCATTAGAAAAAATAAAAAATAAGAGCGTCAGTTCTATGTAATGTTAATTCATTTAGTAGCAGGCGCAGCAACGCTCGCACCGGGATCAGCTAGTATAATATAAAACTAAATGATATAACTTAATGATATAAAACTTGTAAAAATAGGCCTGCGGATGACATTCTTAGGATTCCTGACCATACTGGCTACTAGAAAATGCTCTGCGGGATCCGAGCTCCACCGGAATAGTGGCCATATTCTTCAAATATGTTCCAAAACCTGACCTGCGACATAGCGATTTTCGTGATTTTGCAAAGATAGGTCTAAGGAGGAAATTCTGAGGATTTCTGACCATACTGGCCACTTAAAGAGGCCTTGTGGGATCCAAGTTCCTCTGGAAAAGTAGCCATATTCAAATCTTTTCCAAAACCTGACTTGCGACATAGCGATTTTCGTGATTTTGCAGAAATAGGTCTGCGGTGAACATTCTGAAAGTGTCTGTTCACACTGGCACCATAGGAGGCCCTGTGGGATCCGAGTTCCTCTGAGAAAGTGGCCATATTCAAATCGTTACCAAAACTTGGCTTGTGACAAATCAAACTTTATGATTTTGCTAAACTTTGTCTTGAGAGGATATTCTGAGGATATTCTGTCTGATCATACTGGCTGTTTAGGGAGGTCCTACGAGATCGGAGTTCCTCCGGGAAAGTAGCCTGGCTTGCGACATAGCGATCTTCGTGATTTTGCTAAAATAGGTCTGAGGAGGACATTCTAAGGATTTCTGACCATACTGACCGCTTAAAGAGGCCTTGTGGGATCCGAGTTCCTCCGGAAAAGTGGCCATATTCGAATCGTTACCAAAACCTGGCTTGCTACTCATCAAACTTCATGATTTTGCTAAACTTTGTCTTTGGATGACATTCTTATGGTGTCTGACTATATTGGCCATTTGAAGTGGCCCTGCAGGATTTTCAGTTCCTCCGGGAAAGTAGTCATAACCAATTTCTTACCATACCCTAGCTTGCGACACATCAAACTTTATGATTTAGCAAAACTAGGTCTTTGGAGGACATTCTGAGGATTCTTAACCATACTGGTCACTTAGGAAGGTCTCGCGGGATCTAAGTTCCTCCGACAAAGTGGCCATATCCAAATCTTTTCCAAAACTTGGCTTGCGACACAATAAACTTCATGATTTTGTAAAACTTTGTCTTCAGAGGACACTTTGAGGGTGTCTCAGGAAGGTGCTGCGGGATTCGACTTCCTCCGAGAAAGTAGTCATATTGAAATCGATACCAAAACCTGGCTTGTGACATATCAAACTGCATCAGTTTGCAAAACTTTATCTTTGGATCAATATCCTTTTCCATCCAGGCTGAATCTGGATCCGTTATGCTTCAAATGTCGGTTTTCGAGCCACTCAAAATTTTGCACAAACATAATTCACACTATAGAATAAAACAAAAACCAAAACAGTTGTCTTTTATCAACCGTGAAACCACAATAGCTGTTTTGACATTAGCTCTATGCTTGCCTTGGCTGCAAACATGCCTTAACTAAACCCTTTTTTACTGTCGAGCTGGTAAAGAAACGCACATTTTAGTGCATCAAAGTATAGCGGAATTCAGAAAAAGAGCACGAAGAGGACGGATGGATTATGATAGTGAAGCGAGGTCTTCTTTGTTCAATCTATCCTACGAGCATAAGTTTATTAGTTCGATAAGGTTTCCTGGAAAATGCTTTGGTTGTCCTCTGAAAACTAAGTTTTACAAAATCATGAAGTTTGATATATCGCAAGCCAGCTTTTAGTAACGATTTAAATAAAGCCACTTTTTCGGAGGAACTCGGATCCTGCAGAGCCTTTTCTAGTAGTCAGTATGGTCAGGAATCCTCAGAATGCCCTCCGAAGACCTATTTTTTCAAAATCATTAAGTTTGATGTGTCGCAAGCCAGGTTTTGAAAACATTTGAATATGGCCACTTTCCGGAGGAACTTGCATCTCGCAGGATCTCCCCTAGTGTCCAGTATGGTTATCTTGAAAACGTCTTCTCATGACCTAGCTTTGCAAATTATGAAGTCGATGAAGTTGATGTGTCGAATGCCAGGTTTTGGAAAACGTTTGGATATGGCCACTTTTATCGATTTAAGTTCGGTGCACTTGTGCGTAAATTTCTGCTCGAGATGAATTTATTTTTGCAGAATGTCATGACATTTTCAATTGTAGTAATTGTTTTATTCGGTGTGTTCACTTTGGTCATTATAAAAAATGTCAAGTGTTACCAAAAAAATGTGGAAATCCAATCCCCGTGCCACCACTGGTCAGGTTGTCAATTATGTCTTAAACTCATTTTTTTATATTTATATCCTTTTGGGTCATGACCCCTTAGGGCTGATTCAGCTTCACATGACAACGGTTCAAAGAAGGAGCAAGATATGTTAGAAGTAATTCTAGCACAGGCCATACCGTGCGTATAGGCTGCGGGAGTTCATCTCTACTGTACTGAAATCATGTTTTAGTCACTTTTTAGTCACTATTTGGTCACTATTTGGTCTCTATTTTTATTATTTTAAACACTTAAGTCACTATGATTTATCCACAAATCTGCTACCAGCTCAGATTTTAATATTCTCGTTCTTGGTTGAATGAGATGAACAAAGTACAAGTAAGCATACAATAAAAGTATAATAAGTAAGCATACAATAAAAGTATTTTTCCCATTTCTCAGAGCAGTTCAACGTACTTCACATCACGCCTAAAACATATGATTAAAGTTGAAGAACGAACAGAGTAAAAAGAACAGCAATCAAAAAACATGTCATACTAAAAAAAGGGTAACTACTCAAAACGACAATAAATTATAAAAAATTGCTCTTAATCGTATTTTTCACAAATTCTGAAATCTAAAAACTAAAGGCACTCAGAAAAACTACCTTTGCCTTTATAATATTATCTATGGTCCTGAAAGACAGTTATAATAATAGAGAACAACAAAGAACACTAATCAATTTTACTTTCATCCAAATTCTCTTAAACAAGGTAAGCAATCAATTAAACATGGCAAAGTGTACTATATTTCAAATAAACAACATATAACGGGGAGTAGGAGGGACCACCAGGGCACACAAGTGAAACGATATAGATAGTGAGCATGAGACTGCCTCCTCTCTATTGTTAACATTTCGCGGAACGAGGGCGATCCCATCTATTGAGTTTATTCTGCCAATCGAGGGATCAATTCAAGTGCTTGCTTGTGTGAACTTGCTTTTGGAAGGGGATTCTCTTTCGTAAATTTGCTGGTTTCGAGCGGTATCTTGAAAAGTTTCAGCTTTCTCTTCGCCACCCACTTTAAATCCTTTGTACAATTTCAAACAAGGCTCGGAATCTTAAAATGTCTCTATATTATTAAGCAAAATTATCCCAAGATCAGCATGCTAAATTGAAATTTTACAATTGGTGACCGTTACGAAATATTAAAACAAATTATTATAACATTGCTATGAAGTCCTACGTCATAAGATCGAAAGATCGAACAAAACCATCAGTGGAGCAACAAATTTCCCAGCAACTTTATTTACACGATTGAAACACGAAGCTCACAAATAACAATTCAAAAAAAGTTGCCATTTTCCAACCTTACATCAAACCTAATTCACTATCACTAGACAAACTTGCTCCAATAAAGTCCTCAAACATCCCGGACCCAAACAAACAGCAAAAAATTGCCTACAATCAATATGCTGTCCCAACTTCCTTCCAAAACCAATGGCAAATCCTTCGTCATCTGGGGCCCATCTCCCCATTCGTAAGTGACTATTTTGTTTCCCTTTGACCTGCTCCACCTAAGCCACTACCGGACCGGACCAGACCCCCCACAATCACTCATTTTAAACAAATATTTGAAAGAAGCAGAAGAAGAAGACGAGGAAGATGCAGACAAGGGAAATCCCCTCGCATGAGGCCGACCCCTAATGGACGCGTTCTGCATAATAAATTCCGCAAACTTAAAGGTTACCCTGGCTGTCAGTTCCAGGCGGCAGACACCAGTGTCAAGACAATCACCACCCGTCCATGGTCCGTCCAAGTGGTGGGATCCGAAAAAAATAGAGAAAAGGGCACGCGCACGCTTCTCGCCTTCTCGTCCTAGCAATAGGATCAAATCAATCAAAATTTTTACGATCGGCCTGTACAGTTTGTTCTTGTCCACGTACGGTCCTCCCACGGAGTGTGAGGTCGAATTCCCGGTACCGGGAAGAGAAAGCTCTGAAATTGATGTGCTGCAAATTTTATGACTTACAAATTGAGTTGTAACGGAGAGTGAAATTGATGGGCTGCACGCGTCCTTCTCCGGGGCCGGAATGATGAAGGTCATCGAGTTTGAGCAGGCCTTTCAGTCCACCCGTCGGAGAAAAGAAGAAGAAGACAAAACTAATCTCTGAGAGATTGCAGGAAGCAGAGCACTTAATAAATTGCAACCCCGTTTGAGGTGATGTAATTTCCCCGGGTGTGGCAATTCCCCTTTTGTTTCACTTAGATTTGACAGGCTTGAAAGTTGGAAATTCATCACAGTCAAAAGGTAGCACGGGGCGGATGCAATCATCTTGAGCGAGTTGTTTTAAGCCGGGAGCCGGCAGTCCTTTGAAATATTTCTGCTTGGATGGTGCTAGACTTGGGACACGTTATAAGAAAGCAGAAGTGATCCCGGAACAGCAAACACCAGAGACAGAGAGTCCTGCTTGCGTTGACATAAATATATGTGCAGTCATTATCATTATTACATGTCGTCGTCGTCGTTGCTCAGTGGAGGAAGTGTGTTGTTCTTTCAGGGATTGTGTGCTTCTTTCTTTCGGATCTTCAAAGATATACGAGCTTCATTTCGCTAAATAGAAAAGATACCATTTGCACTCGTTCTCTCCATTGCCGTGAAGTGGGAAGATTAAGTGAATCTCCCGAAATGCTGGCCATTATTTTATGAGTTGTTTTGTCTTGTTGTCTGCTTGACTTTTAACGTTTCGTACGGGAGAGATATTGAGAGAAGCAAGGATTCGTTGAAGAAATACTGAATCCTCAGTGTAAAGGCGGTCCGAGGATTACTGGTTCGAATTATTTCAGCGGGTTAGCTCCCGGGTGGTCGATACTAGTCACTAATGATCGGAATACCATGTATTACGATAATGATTGGAGTTATGTAAAATCGTTCGGTAATCCGCTGTAAAATACCTGTTATTTGGACCAATCAAACGAGGTATAAATTACTATCGTTTGGCTTTAATTGATCTACAGCAATTACAACCTAAAGAGATAGAAACTACTGTTTTTTAGCAAAATTAAACTACAGCAGGCGCAGGCGGGGGCGAAGCACACAAAACACAGAAAAACGGGGGCAATACTACCGACACTCACACATTTCGGAAGGGAATCGAATGTATTCACTACGTATTACACAAACCACGCGAAAATTTCATGATTTCACTGTTAGTTTAAGTGAAATTACGAATTATTTGTTTGATTTTTTTTCGCGACAACAACGCAGCAGAAACAAAACACGTCATTTTCACTGCACGGCTTGCTGCGATCTTCGAGTGAGTAACAAGTGATGACTATTCCAAACAAAAATAATTAAGCAAGGCATACCCAGTGGAACATAGCTTCTTTTCAGGGAACCCAGGATACAATTAAATTAATATTTTACGAACTTCTTGAACTCTAAAGACTCTTAGGCCATTGTTCAAGGTATCATTTCATATGTAGAGCACCATAATCCTAGCTCCAGGATAGTGCTGTACGCACGAAATATCTTGTGAAAGCCATTCGATGAGCTGCATATTGTCAGAAGGCTCTCTTGAACTTCACAAACTCATAAACATTAAGAACATTATTCAAGACTTTTTTGATTCTGAAGGTCTTCATGATCTGAACTCCATAATATCTTGAAGAGTTATCTTATCATCTTACCATCTTATCAATTCAATGATGTTTTTAATGCCAGAAAACTCTCATACACTTTCTGAACTAGTGAAAAATTGCAGAATATATTGCAGATGTTAAGAGAAACTATCGATAGGTCCGCTAGAGCTAGGCAGGTTAGGAAATTGAATAGCAGTAGTTTGAAATTGAGCGTAGGGCTTTTGTTAGGTACGCTCTTCACCTCTTTGGTTCTACCAAAAATTGCTCTTCACCACTGGGATCCCAAGATATTGGGAATATATGTCCAATTTAAAAACATAAAAATTCAAATTAAGCGCACTGTACGAAATAAAACCATAATTAGTAATGTGTTTATGGTATAGCTCGTGACTCAATCGAGCCAGTAGATCTTCAAAGTTATTTTTTGAGTATCCTTGAAAGACTTTAATATCTTATTGAAATGATTAGAAGATAAGAAATGTATGTTGTCAAGAGGCTCTCCTGAATTTCACAAACTCAAAAAATCTTTTATTACATAATTCAAGACTTCATTAAGTCGGTTGTTTTTTAAGATCTGAACTCCACTATACTTCAGAGAGCCCTCAATGTTATTTCAAATCAATTTAATAATGTGCATGTTGTCAGGAGGCTTTCATGAGCTTCCTGAACTCATAGAAATTTTAAATATATTGCTTGTGACTTAATTGAGACTGTAAGTTTTCAATATCTTATCTTCAGAATACTTTGGAGAGAATTAAATACCTTATTTAAACGATTTGATGATGAGCACGTTTTAGGAAGGCTGTTCTAAACCTCACGTACTCATAAAACGACTCACCACTTCATTGAGCTTGATGATCGACATGATCGAAGCTCCATAATACTTTGAATATCTATGAATATCCTCTTGACATCATTTCATGATATTTACTTATGTACCTAGGGTTATTGGGAACTTTTATAAAAAAGTTACTTTCACTAGTTTAGAGTCCCACTGTGGCACGAGGACGACGATCGGCCACTAACATGGAGAACAGACGCTCAGGTTGGTGAAGACCTGGACTTTTACGCTTATAGAAGGTGACTCGCTTTGATAGGGCTGCTTTCGGATATTTGTGAGTATTTGAAGAAACTCAACAGAGCCCAGTAACTGCTAAGCCATCTCCCCACATCCTAGGCAGCCTTCGCATATTTAATTCGCATCTAACTTCCATATCTGAAGGACGTTCATGATCCACAACCTATGACCCGCCGGGTGACTTGCAGCTCAGCTCCGTCAGTCTTCACCTGCTGAACGGCTTGCCCGGTACTGCTCAATGCTGCTGATGATGCTGATCAAAGAGAATATGCTGAAAAACCGGCATCCGAACTTTTAATTCTTCGTACTATTACAAGATTATTGTGGTCGAGATTAGTGAGTTCACAAGTCAGTGCTCGCTCCAACTCACTCAAATATTTTCCTCTGCTGAACCGATACAACTAATGTAACGTAACTCAAACTTGAACCCGTGTTTAGCGCACAAAAAGAGCTTCCTTTTCCGAAAATGACAGATCCACAAGATAACAACACCATAGGTAGGTTTTTCTTGAATATGGTGGTATGCGTTCACACGAATAGCCTCCCTTGTTATGCAGTTATATTTATTTTTTTCATTAGTCTGCGTGACATTGAATTCAAATCATCTTATAAAAAAAGAAGATGAGCCAACACACCCCAGAGTATTCAATTATTTTTGATCTACTGATTAAATATCCAAAATAAGAATTACTAAATCAAAAGGCAGTGACAGTGACTAGAACAAGGCATCTCCCAAACCAAAGATTATCAATGTGTGGATGCCTTAATGTTTACCGGCAGCACTGGCGTTAACCCCTCGCGCTTTGTGCAGAGGACAGGTCCACCGAAAAGACCACATTCTTCTTGTGATACTTCTGGATCAAGGAAACAACTTGCGGCAGGCACTTCGTACTGTATATCTCCTCGTTCATCGCGAGCCACGATGGAAAGTGAAGCCACTTGGACATTCCCTTCTCGCTGATCGTCAGCCAGAGAAAGGCCTGCTTCGGGAACTTAGGCTGTGTTCCTATTCTCGCGTAACTTTTCAAAAGGACCTATCTAACAATTTGCTTATCCCTAGGAAAATGAGGTTGAAGAATATGAAAATATTTTTTTTAAATGTTTCAAACTGGATCAAGTTTTACCCATTCAATTACTTTTGAGGGCAAGCATTGTTGTTGAATTTGCTACAGGACTCTGTAGCATTTAATGTTAAAATAACAACGAAAACAACAAAAATGTTAGATAGGACATTTTGCTTAACCGAACTGTACATTGGTCGTGCCACATAGGACATTTTATTCCAATGATAGCTACATAGGTCATTTCAATTTTTATTATCATTCTATTAGTAAATTAGAACATAACACATAGCAATAGAGATTGCTTTCTCTTTCACACACGCATTTGCTTCCCGGTGAAAACAATCCTATTCTCTCTACGTGCCTTCGGATAGTTTCTATATACACTTCCTCGATGCTGTCTTCTTGTCGATCCCGCGAATGATCTGAACCATAACTGGTGACAACGCAATTTTGATGGCTACCACATATAACAACTTCCTTGTGCTGCTGATAATCGATCCGGATGTGATGAACATATTGTTGTGGCTGTGGCTGCGGCTGCTAGAAACGACCAATATTAAAGATATATTTTGATTTATATAACCTTATTTTAAGGAACTAATGCACTTACCGAGGAGCAAATCGAACGAAGAATTATTAATTCCTTCTGACATTGTTGGAACGGTATTTTGTACTTTCTCCAATCGAACGACCGAAGTACGAATTTGCTTTGTTATGTTTGTTCTGACACTTCAGACGTTTAGCGCGACAGGTAAACTGAAACGTCTTATCAAACAGTAGAGCATCATTGTTGCGATATCAGACATCGGACGTTTTGTTGATTTTCAATTTTCTTAATATTATGAAAACATATCAAAATGCGTGTTTTAACATAATGTTGATAAGTGCAATAGCAATAGTGTGCATTAATCAATTCAATTTGTTTACATTTGTTACATAGGACCTTTTGAAAAGTTACGCGAGAATTCATGAATTAATTTTAATTTTCACTTTAACTTGACGGATGGAAAATCGAGGCGAATATTTGAAATATCTGAATAATTGCAAAACACGTACCTTTCAAACAATTGTCAACATCTCCTAGTTCTTTGTTAACTAGTTCCTTTTTACTGTGAACCTGGCGATCACGGTTTGTAATATTTGACAACATTGATAAGAATAAATAAAATATATGCATTACAATGCAAACTCAAAATATATGCATTGCAATGCATATTTGTATAAATATATGCATTTCTATGAATAATTAAAATTATGCATTACAATGCATATTTATACATACTTTTAAGGGGGGTGCTTCTAGATGTATTTCTTTTTTTTGTGATTTTATAAATGAAATGGCGTTTTTTTTTTTGTGTGAATGAAAACTAGGGTGGTCCTTATTGTCAACGAAATCGAAAATCTTACTTTTTTATTTGGAGAAATAAAGGCATACATTATTCAGAAAAGTTGTAGAGTAAATAATTTCAAGCAACTTTGATCGTATAATTTCTTCTGTACCTTTTGACATGATCGAATAAGAGCATTTTTTCCTAGGTAGCTTAGGGTGTCCCTATAAAAATCAGTTATTTTGCTGTAACTTTTTTATTTCAAATTTTTCAGCAAAGTTGTCTTCCCGTTAATTCTTAAACAATACCTACAGGTTACAAATTTTGATACGATGAAATGGTCTCTATCGTATGTTAAACAAAAGTTATTATGGTTTTTGTAAACAAAATAGGCCTTTTTGAAATGTTGGTTTTTCTAGTTGGGGCAAACCAAAAAAAATATATCTCAACAGCATTTGAATGTTTTTATTTTTTTATTTTTGCATATCATGTCTGAAAACTGAAGATAGGTTATTTTTTCAAATTTAGTAAAAAACACATTTGAAAAGGAGACAGAAGAAAACATGCTATTAAAGTTGCTTGAAATTATTTATTCTACAACTTTTCGGAACAATGTATGCCCTTATTTCTACAAATAAAAAAGTTAGATTTTCGGTTTCTATGACAATAAGGACCACCCTAGTTTTCATTTACACAAAAAAAAGCGCCTTGTTAGCGCCTTGTTAGCGCCTTGTGGGAAACAATTTTGCTCCAAAACTTCAAACTTAGGCTGAAAATGTATCTTTCCAGCTAAATTCGCTTTCTGAGCCACTGTGCGGGCGTGGGGCGAAATAAAAAAAAAGTGGGACATGGGTATTTGCAGCAAAACTATTAGATTTGGGCCATTGATGTTTTTGTACAATGTTTCTACATTTCTTGAGTACTATATTTTTATGATAAAAAATTTGTTTTAAGTGGTGTATACAGTTAGATAAAAAAATATATTTTTTATTTCTGGTTCAAATCGATAACCAAGTATTAAAACCACAGAGAACAGATATCCCGGCTCGAACATTTTTCACTCAATTTACTGTGTAAACTTCAAAAAGCAAACCGTTGGAAAAACAACGCCGCCTTGTCAAGGTTTCACCAAACTGAAATTGACAGGCTATCAAATCTCAAGGTGGGCAAGTGGCGCCATCAACAATGATTCACCAAAACTAACAGAAACGAGCTGTAGTTTTAAAATGGCAGTTACATAAATTTACACATGGTGAGCACTCCAGCTTGGATGTCTGTTCTCTGTGTTAAAACATTGTAGATTAGAACACTTCATGCAACTTTGTAGGATACACAAACTTGCTATATCTTAACTGGATGAAATTGTAGTGTGAAAAACGAATGAAAAATGTAAAACCCCCTTAAAACAAGTTTTTTTTTATCATAAATTTTGTTTAATGTTATTCAAAGTTTAAGGTATTTTAAAAATGCACTTTTTTGTAGAAGACAACTAATCATTATTTCTTCCTTCAAAGGATTGACGGTTTTCATGATTTTGTTTAGCTATCTTCGAGGATGTGTAGATTACAGGTTAGCAGGTATGGGAAGGTCCTTTAATTATATCACGCAGGAAGGGGGGGGGGACGTGACGATCCATACAAAAAAATTAAGGTCCATACAAAAAAACGGACAAGGGAGGGGGGGGGGTATAAAAAGTCACTTTTTGCGTAACGTAATTAATGGACGTTCCCTATTAGCAACTACATATAACGTAATTAATTCAACAACTAATATCCTTCGAAATGATGTAAAGAGGACACTTAACAATTTTTCAAATAAGTAACTTTGCTTCTTATTGTAGAATATGAGTTAACCTTATTCAGGATGATGCGTCATAGAAGTTGAGGAAAGAACTTCTCTCAAGTTCAGGAAATAACTTTCCAGAAGTGAATCCTAGAGAGTTTGAGCTGTTTAGTGGAATACCTGTAACTAGAAATGATAAGAAAAATTAGTATTTTTCATTTAATTCCAACTAACTTTGCCAACTAACTCGACTGGTCGAGTTATTAGTACGAGACACTGAAGAAGTCTGCACATTGTAGATGAAATACATGCACATGTAGACGAAAATACTAATTTTTCTTCTCATTTCTAGTTCCCAGATGTTCTAGAAGAAACTTCTCGAAAGGTTACTGAAACTTCCCAGAAGTGCTAGACTTCCAAAGCTCAGAGGAGAACATTTTAATATTTCAGAATATGGATTTCCCAAAATTCTTTAGAGAGAAAAGAACGAAACTTACCAGGACCATTGGAGGTAATTCCTTTTAATTTGAGCACGAACTTCCCAACAGTTCCAAAACAAGCTTCCTCAAGTTTCTGGAGAAAACTTCCCAAAAGTTTAGAAAAGGACTTCTCAGAAGTCCAGGAAAAAAATTCAAGAACGAATTAAAAGGAATTTTCCCAGAGATTTTGGAGACGGCTTTCCCAAAGTTTCAATAAAATTGTCCTCACAGTTCCAGATGGGAGCAATCAGAAGTTTGGAAAGAATAAGCTCAGGAAAAAATTTCCCCGAATTTCAGAAGGAAAATTTCCAGAGAGCCTACCTACCTTTAGGGTCAAGAAGGAATTTTCAAAAAAATCAGTAAAGAACTCCTCAGAAGTTCACAAGAAGACTTCTCAGAAGTTGCGAAGAGACCAAAAGTTTAGTTGGAACTTTAAAGTTCCCAATCCACCATTTAAGAATGAGACCTTCTCGATGTTCACGAAATCCCAGAAGTTATGGTAAATAATTTTCATAAAATCAGGGAGAAACTTTCCTGAAGTATAGGGGGAACTTTCTAGTAGTTCAAGTAGGAGTTTCTCTGAAATTCAAGAACAAACTTCTCAGAAGTTCAGAAAAATACTTCCCTAAAGTTCAGAAGAGATTGTTCCGGCAGTTTAGAAAAGAACTTCTTAGAAAGTTCAGGAAGAAACTTTTAACACCTTAAGAAGATTTTCCAAGAAATTCTGGAGAGCACTATCTTAAAGTTTAGCAGAAACTTTCTTCGTAGTTCAGGGTGGGACTTATCAGAAGTTTAGAAAGTAACTATGTTCAGGAAAAAAATTACATAATGTTTCTGGAAGGTAAGGTTGGGTTCTTAAATGTGATTTTCGAAGAAAATAAAGAGTGACTGCCAAGAAGTTCATGAGGAATTTTGCCTGAAGTTCAGGAGGAAACTTCCCAGCATTTTAGCAAAGAGCCTTGCAGAAGATCAGGAGAGATTTTCCCCGAAATTTAAGAGATGATCACTGACTAGCCGAAAAAGCAGCCAGACAAAAATCATACATATGACCATAATGATATTGATGATCATGAGTGATGATGACACCATATTAAAATATGGCACTCACCATCTGCCCAACCGTTCATATCATACAAAGAAGACACACATTCATGCAGAAATTACAATTCCTTACTTGGCATCTCACCTCATTTGGAAGATTTAGTCAGTGAAAAAGTTTAGCAGAAAAGCTTAAAAAATTCAAGAAGTGTATCAATACATCCACAATGTTTTCGAGAAAGCTTCAAAAGTTCAGAGAATCTATATAGGAAGGCCCATTAATTATGTCACACAGTAAGGGGGGAAGGAGGGGGTTGGGAAAACGTGACGATCCATACAAAAAAATTTAAGGTCCAACTAAAAACGTGAGAGGGGGATAAAAAGTCACTTTTTGCGAGACGTAATTAATGGACGTTCCCTATGTCCATATAAAATGAATCGAATCTAAATATATATATATATATATATATATATATATATATATATATATATCATATATATATATATATATATATATATATATATATATAAATAAACTCGAATACTACCCAACCGATCAGCGTGAAAATTTATGGAGGAGTATTTACGGCGGGGAGGTTCTTATGATAGTAAGAGACCTCTCCCTTCCCTGAGAGGGGGCTTCCATACAAATAAAATATAAATGTATTAATCAAAAATGAAAACTTAATCTACAAAACAAAAATTTCGTTTCAGTTACATTTTAGTTATTATTACTAACGAAATAAAAAAAAATTAAATCAACTTTATAATTTATGTAACGGAAGATTAACTCTGTTATTCATTGTAATTCAATGGTTATTGTTGAATCAAAAAGAGTCTGTTCAATTTATCGAATGAAAACTTAATTGTGAAAATGACATAACTCACTCTCTTATTACGTCTTTTCGTTGAAAAAAGTCTAATTTTCTAAAAAATAAATTACAGATTTTCATAGACATTCCCAAACATTTCAAATTTTTATCACAGACATTTCAAAAAAATGTCTGGCATCCCTGGTGGTGGAATATTTCCATAGCAACGGTGTCTGCCAGATTGAAAAAAAAAAACACATACACACATGCACGCATGTACGTTAGTAGCAAATCATCAGGGATTCGGTAGTTATTGCTTTAGCTCCAATTGTCAAGTTGTATCAAACCACAACTTAATCTTGAAAACTGAAATAACTATCAGCTGGAGGAATGTTTCCCCTATGATTTCGTGTTCCTCGTTTATGGCATTTGACATGTGTTTCCGAACAATCGGTAAATAAAATGTTTGTTTACAAATGCAGATAAGCCCAAAATC
This sequence comes from Aedes japonicus, assembly GCA_034211315.2. Classification (NCBI taxonomy): domain Eukaryota; kingdom Metazoa; phylum Arthropoda; class Insecta; order Diptera; family Culicidae; genus Aedes; species Aedes japonicus. The sequence continues at coordinate 37,462 of JASCZW010000464.1, forward strand.
AGAGGTTTTCCAGAAATGAAGAAATCACTTACTGTTTTAACTTGAGTTAAAATATGATGTTTGTGCTCTCAACGAACGCGTGTTATTGTACATTGAACTCAACTTAGTGATTTCCAAGTGGTTTGAAACTCGTTTCTCTTTGCAAAACTAAAAACCACATATTAGCCTTTAGCGTTATTCTTGCTATAATGAATGTTTATCAGTATGGAAACATACATGAGAATGTCATATTTGTGATTTGTTTAGCATTCTGAACCTCAATTTAAAAGTTTACAATTTTTATTTGTTATTTCTTCCGTCTGAGAGAGTTTTTTACTATTTGAATATGGAGAAAGAACTAATTCTTATTTCCCCAATTCACAACGTTCCCCTGCCACTTGAAAATTCCCATCTAATTCCTCATTGAATCACAGTTTAATTCACTCACTCCGAGAATCCCTCCAGGTGAACTTCAACCAAATTCGAATCGAATTAAGTAAAGCCCCCTCCCCGCCGGTAATCGTCGGGCAAATCTTCCGAAATTTCTGCCCGGCACCAGCCTTCATAAATGAGTGTGTTAAATATTTAATGAGTTTCGGAATCGCCATCGGCTGCTTTCCGACTGGCTAATGCCGGAACTGAGAGCAAGCTCGGTGAAAATTGTTTTCTTTAAATATTAAATTCCTATCCGAGACTGAACGATGCAGCCCCCACCTTCTTCCATGATATGGATCGTTTCGCTTTTAATTTCACGCACTTGATGTTTGTTGCTTCCGAGGTTTTCCTTTTCTGCATCTTCCACGAAGGCTCTCTCTCTCTCTCTTTCTCTCTCGGCTCAGGTCAATAACGACCACCGCAAGATCCGGAGAAAGTGGATTATGGACAGCTGCCAGCCATTCCCAAGGCACCCCAGAAAAGAAGAAATTCGAGGGAAATTAAAACCACTTACCATTCGTCTTATGGGGATTTTTTTTTGCTCTCCCTCTGCTCAGTAGAAGGCGAATATTGGATCCTTTCTCGGGGAAGGAAAAAAAGAAAAGAACCAAGAACAGAAATTAAAGTTTCCCCCCATTAATTAAGTTAACCTTACACCTTTTGTTTTCCTCGGGTGGCGGCCCCACGCTGGAGATCGGACTCCTTTATCAACTCCTACTCAATCAACAATGCTTCGGGGGGGGGCGGAATGGACGAGTTTTGCTCCAGTTGCAATTAGATTGAATAATTCTGACATTTTTCCTCGGCATAATAGGAAATATTTCTTCCACAGCCGGGAGTCGGCCGGTCTTCCACAGCACAAGCAAACACGAAACGAATCTCATAAAACACTCCTGACGACGGTCTTCCCGGAATGAGTGGCCGAAACTCCCATGCAAGGTGTGAGTGAATAGTTAGTACGCATCGAGTTCCTCATCCCCGGGGCTAGACCCGGACCATCCCCCCCACAAAGTGGCTGAATTAATTATAACTTTTCCTTTTTCGGAGCAGTTTTCCTCACCTGTAATAGAAATTTATTTTGGCTCTTCTGCGGCTTGCCTCTTTCACCTCCAATGACGGACAGAAGGCAGCTGCAGCACCGATCAGAGGCGCCGGTTTGAATCCGATGAATGAGGGGTGAAAAAAGGCTTACGCTTTGCCCCCTGCGCAGTCGGACGCCGTTGCCTTCCAGAATTCGGGGGCAGCTGACCGGATCCCGGTGGTCCGCTCGGTTGGTTGGCTAGGCCTAGCCGGTAGATATCAATTTTCGTTAATTACTTCCATTTTGGGGCCACGTTTAGGCCGGTTATAGAAGTATTCTTCTGCTTTCTTTTTTCCTTCTTCTTCATGGAATTAGGATCAGTTTCTCTCGTATTGAGGGTGGGGGAATGAGTCGGAAGTCGTGACATAACAAGCGAACTTCCGCAGGTGCCGGATTTCCAGGGAAGAGTTGTCCTTCGGGAATTTTCAATTTCGTTCGAGAATTGTTTCGAATTAGATTAACCCAGAAGCGAAATCGCTCTTCCTAATTAGATTTCCGGCCATATTTCAGAGGAATCGATTTACATCCTAGCTCGACTTCCGCACATCTGGGGACAGCGAAATTGGCCCTCATTGGCCCCTTGCCATCCCCCCATCCCCTAATTATCCGCAAACGAAGCGTGATCCCCTCTGCTTAAAATGCTGTGTAATTTACGCACAGCTTGATTTTCACACTTTTGCCTACTTCCGGACGCTTCCTTCCCGTTGTTGTTTTTCTTCCTCGGCGATGGCTCATCTAGAAAAACAACGAAATGAAAAATATTCACCAACCAACCAACCAGCGTGTTCGCACACTGTCCCCGTGGAGGAACCGAATGACACGATAAACAACCAGAGCCAGAACCCAGAGGAGCGAGGGACATATCGAGCGAGCTGGAAATTTATGAAACCGTCCCTCCCCCCCAAATCTCCCAGGGCTCCCAGGTCCGACCGGCACAAGTTGAAAGCGATTTGTAACACTTGCTTTAAAAGGCACTAATCCACGTCGTCGTCGTCGTCCTCGTCGTCGTCCCCATCCGTCGCTGGTCCTGGACTGGATGCCGTCATTTCGGTGCTGAAAATGGTTTGTTGTCGTCGTCGTCGTCGTCGTCATAAACATATGGACTTACACGCAGTGCTGAGAACGTTATTTCATTCTTCTTCGTCTTCTTTTTTTTCACCAACAAGCTGCTGCAATGCATTGTGTGTGTGTGGAGATAATGTGCTGTCAGGATCCACATGTGAGATGGTTTGTCTTTGAAATGTGACGCTTTGGAACGAGAAGGGTCGTTTAAGGTTGATGCAGAGCTTGAGTTTCGGTGGCTGGGTTGGAAGAATGGCTTTGGGGCCGGCTGCGAGTTCATTGGATTTTTGTTTGTTTTTGTGCTGCGTTTTATGTCTCAGTTTTGACAGGACCCGTTGGTGATTTGTGATTGTTGATCGGTAATTAGATCCGAAATCTGTTTAATCCAATTCCTTGGTTTGTTTGCTTGGGAAGTTTTTGATTTCATTACTATTGATTTTTTCAGTCTTCAGTTAGCAAATCCAACTTTAAGATTTTTGATAAATCTATTTAGTTGAGATTTTGGCTCGGTTATCAGAGCATTCGGGTGCAGTTAAAGTATTCAGAACCTTTTGCCCAAATAGACCAAAAAATTAGGCTGGGCGTTATCACCTAATCTGAAATATTTCACCAATCAACTCGGTTCATGGCTGTTCCTCTCCAGCTCCTTGACGACCCACTCTCTCCAGAGCTTGCTGCAATGGATCCGCCACCTCGAATGCTACGTTCCGCGTCTTCTTGTACCGACCGAACTAGAGACGAGCATTGTCTTTACAGGTTTGTTGTCAGGCATTCTTGCATACCCTGTCCAACATGTCCTTCTGCTTACTTCTGATCTGAACATACCTTCAGAAACAAGCATAATATTCGGAAAATTTAATTGCCATGTTATAAAAATCCCAATTGCAGGGACTTATCAAAAGCACGCGGATTGCTTTACGGTCAAGAAAAGGTTTTCTTCAGCTCCGCAATTCGTACATAAACCACAGAGATCAGCCGAATTGGCTCATATGCATTTAACAAAAAAAAAATCATGTGTATGCTAATATAGTGGCGCCGTAGTTCGGCGACATTCCATACTAATAACTGCCATCACGGTGAAAGAAATCCACCCATGGGAAGAGCTATTTTTCTCCATGTCGTTTCTATTTCATGGGAAAAGTCATGAGAAATGGACCTACCGTAAAGTTGAAAAAAGTTGTAAAATTCTATAAAAACCTCACTTTCCACAAATTTAAGTTCTTTTGCCCTAAGTTTCCACGTATAAGAAAAAGAAAAAAAATCGTAAAAAAATTAGTTAAAATATATTACTCTTCCCTTGGGTAAGAAGCGTTCATCGTGCAGATCGATTTTTGATCGGTAAGAAAAACAGATCTTTTTCATCCGTTTGAACATCAACCAAGTTTGATGTCTCTGCACGTGAAGTTGTTTCCATCCACATTTGGAAGCCTATATATTCGCATTCTATTGGGTTATCTGCTGGAAAATTCGAGCTATGCTATGCAATTAAGCTACCAGTATTTGATTACTCGTCGGAATCCTCACCGGAGAACAGCATTAGCCTATAAAGTACATATATGAAACCATTATAGTGACTGACAATATTGCTATGATTTTTTGCCGCACCCAAGTTCTTTCCTATGCATACCCCGGTAACTCTCTGGCGGGAAGCGGTCGGAACATAGTATTTTTGTCCAAAGGCTTTCGCACCATAAAGTTCGAATATTGCTGCTCCCTCAGTTGACCTGCAACATGCCATCCACCTACTGTATCTAAATTATACATAGAGGGTTAATTGCTCTTTTCGCATATGTTTGCGTAATTAACTTACAAAACATTGTTTAAGGAAACCTACGGAATATTTTTCCCAAAGTATTTCCATGCTGATTTGTGCACCAATAGTATTCACATGCACGTCCCATTTCAACCTTTAACGATCACTTTGTTTACCAACATTGATGACGTAACAGAACAATTCGGACAATGTTCCTCAAAATTGAAACACTAGCGCCACCCCATTAGACAGTTCGTACAAATTTGAATCGACAGAAACAGCAGGCTTCCCAATACAAAACCGGTTTGCTATTGCCATGGTTACCAAAGATGAGAGGAAACATGGGCTCTCTCGGATTCCATAGCTGCCGCTCAACAGCGAAGCATTGTATGCCGTTGAGTACTGTTGAACAGCTTCGAAAAAAATATTTTTTATTGCATATGATAGTGCCAGATGATGGACAATATAATCATAAGCAAAGATCAACATCAAATTACTGGAAGAAACATGAAATAAATAGTGATTTCAGACCATCTAAATATGAAAAAAAAACCTAACTCAATGTTCAACATGACATTCTGGCAACAAGTCTAGATGTAAGAAGGACTTGATGAAGACATTCCCTCCGATACACGCGACTAAATGCAAAATACACACAGGCAAAATTTGAGCCAACTTCTTCAGCAGAATGATCTATTTTAAATCATAAAAATTGCAGTAGTAAATTGGTAATCAATCATGATTTATACATCAAATGTCAATAAATTTAGAACAAGCATCTACTATAGTTAAAGCAGTACTATCTTCAAAATAGAATAAGTCCATGTGGACCAGTTGAAAAAGACGCTCACATTTTTGCCAAAACATAAAAAAAAATTAAAAAGAGCGTAAAATTTCCCATCGTTTTATTCCAAGCCAAAGGAGGCGTAAACAACGAAATTGTTTGTAATCTTGCATGCGCCATGCAACAATGTTTGCAATCTTCCATACAACCGGTTAGATTCAGGCATTATCTGGCTTAAGTTTGCATGAACTATCCCTTTAGTTTCTGCCTAATCTAGCATTCCATTTATGTGCTTTTGATAACGTTGAAAATTCAATGCCTAATTTTATCTGTGAAGAGCTTCTGACTTTTTCCTGTGGACCGTCGCTGACATACTTCATAATGTTAGATGAAATTATTCAAATCTGAATCAAAACTCCTCTTCCAACGACGCGGCATTTTCATACGTACAACCCCATCATAGCTGGAATGTAGCTGATCAACAGTCGACATAATGTCATCTCGAAATACAAAACGTTCTCGTCGATTCTAAACTGAGAGCTCAAATTCAAATACGGTTTCAACCCAGGATCAACACAGTGTGTCCAACCTGATTTTACAGTTTCAAAAAGTTTTGTCGGATCACATTTCTGATTTATGCGTATTATTTCTAGATTTACAACACTAGGGGCTCCGTTTCATCAGGCAAAGCAAGCCGTGAGAGTGCAACAGCATGATTCATCAGTCGGCCTGGACGATACTTAAGTTATCATTTGTAACCAGCAATCGCTGTAGTCGAGCCAACAACAAACCGACATGAAACTTATTCTTCACTATTGATCAAGAATCCATAACGACCGATTCAAATGTGCAGCGATTCCATCTGTCAAAACCTATTGAATCATTTTATCTAGATCAAAGAAATATGTCCAGAATTGCTCAGACATGAACCTTCCTATCAAGTTCGCGAGCGTTGCTTCAATACACGTTCTCAGCGAACACGAAGATAGCTGTCGGAAGTATGAACAGAAATATTAAGACATTTTCTATTGTCATTCATGCCGGTTTGTCGGTGGTCGGGCTGCTGCGATGATTGGAGTTCCTTTGGACGGATTAAAGATATCTTTAATCCCACTATTATGCATAATCTATTTAAGTTTGGCCCCGTATAAGTACTCATAGAACTTTGATATTCCAAACATACCAGGTTATACGGTCGGCTTATCCGGGTGAAACGGCCCGAGAAGACTTGGCACTCTCAAATGCTTGACGGCAGTCAGAAGTCCAAACAAAACGACTATTTTTACGGAGTTCTATCGATAAATTCGGAAGATATCTATGATAATAATTGAGTAGACCAAGATATGTTTGGAGTTGTGTTACATTCCTAGGTACGGGGGCGTCAACTATCGCCTTTATCTTAGACTCGCTAGGCCGTATTTCTTTAGACGTGAGCTGTAGCCAAAATATTCAATTTCAGACCGGAAAAATCTAGATTTTGTGAAAATAATCTTAACGTTGTGATCATTAAGCTTCCAAAGAACGAGGTGAAGCTTTGTTTCTGCAATCTTCCACGGTTGTTCCACCAACAATAATGTCATCCAAGTACGATATTCCTGAGGAATTGACCAAAATCTGATCAATTTATAATTGGAAGATTGCGAGGGCGGATGTTATCCCAAAAGGCATCCTTATGTAGCAAAATAGACCTCTATGGGTATTTAAAGCCCGAAACATAGTAAATTTGGACGCATTCAAGTGATCGAAACTCAAAAAAAAAAAACAACATATACGATTGATCAAAATGTCAAACAAAAAGGTATTTATTCAGCTTTCAAAGGATATATAACAAATTATTGCATTTTAACGTTTCGAACCAACTGGCGCACTTTACTTGTGATCGATGCCATCATGATCTGCACAGTCACTGGTGACACTTTACCGGCGAACTTATTCCACTTTGAACGCATTTGTTGTGCATTTGTCACTTCTTTACCGCGTCCTCGAAGTTTTCGCTTGACAATTGCCCAATATTATTCGATCGGTCTGAACTCAGGGTAATTCGGAGGATTAATCTCATTGGCAACGAAATTAAAACTGTTTGCAGCAAACCATTCTAGAACCTCCGTAGAGTAGTGGCAGCTGGATAGATCCGGCCAAAATATAACGTTGGTCTTGTGTTGCCAAATGAAGGGTAAAATTCGCTTTTAATGTAGACCTTCGACGTCATTGTGTGAGATGTGATGAAAACCTTGGTTTTAAGGCCACAACTGCAGATTCCTTGCCAAAACATTTGTTGTCGAGCAAACTTATCAGCAAAAACAAATTCATACCTGGAAGCGACATCCCCACGACCAGTTGCCTGGTAAAATTTTCGGGGATTTGTTTATAATCCATTTTGACATATGCTTCGTCATCCATTAAAATACAGCCATCAAATTTCGTCAAAATCGTTCGTATAGGAATCGTGTTTGCTTTTTGGCCACTTAATTTTGTTTCAGGGAGCCATCCGGATGTTTACTGGCACAGAAAGAATTATATCCTTCTTTTGAAAGGATGTTACGAACGGTGGAAAAGTTGGAATCGTATTTCTTTGCCATTTCACGTATGGATTGTCTTTCACGTACCTCAACACCTTTATCCTCAGTGCTTTGTCGCTAGTGACACTTTTATGATAGAGGCGATTGCTCTATTCACACTCAGAGTATCCTTGTTACGTTCGATTTACAAAGTACATCGTTTACTTTGGGAATTTCAACATTTTTGCTATTTTTGAGAATTCTCTAGATGTTTGTGCACAATTAATTTTCTTTTCTCAAATTTCATGATCCGTAATTTCGAGATCAATCGAGAAAAGTTTCACCTATTTTTTCGTGAATAAAACATGAAATGCTTGTCAAACCTTTTTTTGTTCCAACCACCAGGGACACGATGGTTTACTAAACCGTGCGTCCAGATTTACTTTGAATCGAGCTTTATAGTAAGCTCCAGATAATTCTATCTTACAGAGACTTTTCCAGCTAGCCACCTTAGCCAAAACTTTATCGATTCTGAGTAGTGGACAATTGTTAGCGGTTATATTACGATTAAACGTTGCTTTACTGTCTCAACAAATACGCAATGATTCATCTTTCATTGTGACAACCACGATTGCACAGAAATCAAAATGCCTTCGACAGCTAACTCTTCAAATTTTTTTCAACTTTTTCTCGAAAAAGAAACGGGACTGCGTACGTCTTGTGAAATACTGGCGTAGCGTTCAGTTTCAGGACAATTTCCGCTGAATAACCGGTTATCGCGCCTCTGTAAGTGTCGGACACTACTCTCGAAAATTGCGTTTGGATCTCTGTCTCAAACGATGGTTCTAAGCTACTTACGGACTCAACTGAAAACATTATCCTCCAATTCAAAGTTACAGTCACGACCCAGTAGCGGATTAATTTCCTTGTCGGTGGGAATCACGATCAGGTTCAAAGTGCTGTGGATTATTCCTGGAGATGCGATGACACGAACAGTAACGATACCTTCCGGTTGAATACGTTGACCTGAAACTGAAATAAAAACTTGAGATGTATGAGTACTTGACATGGAACTAGGATGAGGAACAATTCTTTGAAGACATTGCATGTTACCACGAAGCGGATCCAATAACTGATGCGTTTCTTCACACAATAATTTCCACGAAGATACTACTCACTCCCTCATATGGCCACGACCATGCAACCGTTGGAGTTAAGGACGATTTGGTATCTTCTTTAAGAAGACAAGGGAAATCAATAGTCGGAGAGAAAATGTAAATGCCCTGTCTGTTGTGCAGAACAAAAGATATAAAAAAAAACATCATAAATGTTCGTTGGGAGCATCATGTCTAAAAAGGTTAAATGATGCTCCATTTCTCTTCAAACGGTTGGGACCTAAGCATTTACTTATGTTTCTTCGATTGCTGCAACAACATAGCTTTACTTTAATATTGCATTTTATTTCATTGTATTGACGAAGTTACCACTCTTAATTCAAGTACTCAAACTTTACATAAAACCCCATAGTTAACTTGGCTTCGCAACACTAGAAGTGTACAATAATAATTGGAAAAATTTCTGGTTTATAGGGCTGTAGGAAAAATATGTCATTGACTAAGTTAAATCAATTACCTTTTGATAGATTGTAAATGGTATCTGTCGGAATACCTGCAAAGCTGAAATGACTCTTGCAGTTATGACGTAATGTTTTTGTCTCGATCACGTTTAAGTTGAAGCAGGTGATTATTGCCACGGTGACTTGATTGGCAAAAATATCGTAAAATAACGTAGTTGAAATAGATCACATCATCTTCAACGAAATTGGGATCGATTGATTTATAATCAATTTAGAAAATAGCGGCACAAATTCTAGCATGATAAACACGGCAAAAGTTTTACATCTGAGAAATGCTGGCTGGTCAGCGTCAAGATCCAATGGCTTCCGCAAAATTGCAACTGTCGCACATTTCTATTCGGATCTTCCTTATCTTGAGTTCAGCCATAGAGTGAAAAAGTATCGACTCGTTGATTGAAAGGGGCTTGACTTGCAGAAATCCGTCATCCGATGCTTTCCATTGTGGTGGTTTATAACGGTTAATGATTAGCTCAAAACTTCATTGCATAGTCATTCAGAGCTATGTTGAATATGATAGAACGGTCGAAGGTGGTGGTGGTTCAGTATGAAAGTACTAATACTTTTTGAAAAAGATTATTGTATGTGTGGCTCTCCAATTGTTTGGCCGAGTTACAGCGAAAAATTGACGGAATGGATGTTGCTGTTCTAGTGTTTGTCACCGCAGAGCACATTCAACAAATATTTGCATATTTTGGAATCGCTGGTCCAACCAAGTTTCGTCAAAACAATCATCTGTAATTCACATTTAAATTCGCCATTCATTGTAATTGCATACAAACCTAATTTATTCAAAAGCCGTTAATAAGGGATTCTCGTCAAATTCAAGTCCTTCATAGAGGATTCTCGTCCAATTCAAAGCCAATTTTTTGAAGTTCATTATAAATCCGAGATGCTCCGCAAGCCAATGAAACCTAAAAGTCAATCTCCTCAACTGAATAAATACTGACAGCGACCAATACCCATCCCGGCTTTGATGGCTTTGGTTAGTCTTATATACAGCTGGTAAATTTTGTGCGAGAGAGGCCGTGAAAAAAAGTGAGCTGGTAAAAAAATGACAGTTTTCACTAATGAGAAATAGGAATTATTGAATAATGCTTGAACAAATTTTGAGACATATCGGACGATTTTACGCTAGTACAAGTACCGCAATCAGCTTTGAATTCAAGACGTCCAAGGACACGAATGCTGGAGAATTGACTCGGTTCAAACTTCGAACTCCAAGATAGACAGACTGCTATTTCCTGGAACACCCGCTTCTCGAAAATGACCGACTGCGACCGATTCATTTGGTTCATCGACTACCGCCAAGTGATTTAGACGGAGTACTTACACTGCATCTGAAATTTCTGCCACACGATTGTTTCCACAAGGTTTCTTCGTAGGACGCAACGATAGCATGGCTTGCTGGTCTTCGACGGTGGACGACTAGCCGTTTTGCGCTGCTCCTTTTCTCTTAGGTACGGTTTGCTATTTTGCTTTTTTTCTCCTTCTCTTTCAAACGCTGCCAATTTCGTGGAGACGACTGACTTGACATTTCTCTTTTTTGGGAAAATGCGGATTCCTAACTTCTGTCAATCGAATATGCCTTCTCAAACGTAAGATCTGCTTCGGTAAGCAGTTTTTTCCGCAGCTTATTTCAGCGATAAACTGCCCATGAAGGGCATCGGATGGAAATGCCTCGTAACTGCATGTTTGGGCCATGGCCTTGAGATTGATTATGAACTTGGTGATCGGTGATGTTCGCACTTTCTAAACTTGTACCTCTCTTCAACGACGTTTCTCATTGGAGCAAGGTGTTCTACAAGAGACTAACCAGAACGTGATACGGGTTCGTACAAGAGTCTTCTGGCGGCCATAGTCTGACGGCACCGTCTACAGACTAGGACCAGCAACTGTGATTAGTACGGGGGTTTTCTTTTCATCCGGGGTGTCGTTAACCAGAAAGAACATCTCCAAACGATTGAGATATTCTTCTAAATTCTCTCATAACACGAATGGTTCAATCTGGCCAAACATACCAGCTCGAATCACTACAAATCTACCATCTTCTTTCTTCATCATAGCAGCAGTAGAATTTTCTCCTGCTGTCGACATCGTGATCAATTGAGGTTATGTCTTAACCGACCACGTGGCTGCTCACATTTCACTTATATTAAAAAAAAAACTTAATACCTTCAAGGCTCGTCGCCAAGTTTAACTGTTGTGACTTGGAGGAAATAAGAGCACGCTTGTGATTGCACTATTACAACAAATTAACTTTATTAGTTAACAAGCTGACCCAACGGACTTCGTTCCGTCTAACATTAATTTATTGCATGCAATATCTTTAAAATCGATTCACACAAAAATCGGTATTCTATATTAACATCGTTTTTTTTTAAATTGCAGGAATGTCCTCCATTGTTTTAGTCAATCTGAAAGGGACAGTAAATTTTCATACTGGAGAACTTGGATATTTTCAATTTTGGCTTCTAAAAGTATGACAATCGGCAGTCATTTCATATTATTGATAATCTGTTATCAATTGCTCTTTAATTGGTGTATTATGTTAGAATACTGAAGTCGGTTTTTTTGGAAGTTCCAACTCATGCAAAATGGTTGATTTTTGTATGATGTCTTGTCGGACCGACGGTGCTGTAAGATATCATAATGAAACTATCCAAAATAAAGTTTTGTGCATTTTCAATGCGACAATTTAGCACTGGCATCTAAATTGAAAATGTTCCATTAACTGATTGTTGGAAATTGGGTTTTTCTTGAAGTTTGCTCAGTTTAAAAGTGAAGAAATTGGATGTTATTATGTTGAAAATAATTTATTTGTGATTTTCCTGCATTTTTGACACACAACATTTGATTTATACAAACAAAATTTTATATTTTTGAATGGAAAAATGCCTTTTTTTATTTTCCAACTTTCCGACTTTTTCTTCGAAATTTCCCAACTTTTGAGTTTCTCTGAAACTTTTTTGGGCAAAAGAAACATCCCAACTAGGTAATATATTCCTTATGAAATTTATTACCCTTTTGGGACTAACAACCCAGATTTCCCAAGGCTCCATAATACCTTTGTCAAGAAACCTGCATCTTTTATGAAATAGTGCAACGCAGTCACACAGTAAATGTTCAGAGCTTTCACTCTCCATGTTACAAAAGCGACATTTATCTTCATCTAGCTTACCGATGAGCTTTAGGTGATATTTACTAGGACAGTGTCCTGTTATTAAACCTGTGTATAGGCTCAGATCACGTTTCGATAGATTTAGTAATCTATATGTATGACAAGCGTTTGGCTTTATAAAACGTTTTGATTGCCGGGCATTTAAGGTCTTGTTCCAGTTGTACTGTACCTTTGTTTTCTCCCAGAACTTAAGCTCCATTTTAAGACCACAAGAAGATAAGCCAAAAAAGGGCTCGGGTCCAATGAATTTCGTGGTTGATCCTTTTTTTGCCAATTCGTCAGCCTTTTCATTTCCGTCGATTCCGGTATGCCCAGGAACCCAGTATAGGTTAACAGTGTTGCGACAGGACAGGCGTTGTAGAAATTTTGAGCATTCCCAAACTAGTTTTGACGTATGAGTTTTTGATTTTAAAGCATTTAGCGCTGCTTGACTATCTGAACAGATGCAGATATTTGCATTTTTGTAATTCCTTCTAATGCAGATTGCTGCACATTCTAGGATAGCATATATTTCAGCCTGAAATACCGTGGGCCATTCCCCCATGGACACCGAAAAGTAAATTCCAGGGCCAGTAATTCCTGCACCTACCATACTGTCTTGTTTAGAGCCATCAGTATAAAAGACTAATGATCCGGGCCGAATATTCGGCCCTCCTGTTTGCCAATCCAGACGCGTCACGTCATGAACATGGAAATTGTGGTTAAAGAAGTTTATTCTCTGCATGCGGTCCTCATTCAACATTATTAGTGGACTTATTTGAAACTCTTTTATGATACTCAGGTGTCCAATAAGATCCCCATCGAAGAAATTCATGGAACTTTTGAGCCTTAGAGCACTTTTAAATGCATCCAATTCAATAAATTGATTTAGAGGAAGAAGATTAAGTAGAGATTCAAGAGCTACAGATGGAGCGCTACGCATTGCTCCAGTTATAGAAATGGTGGCAAGCCTTTGCAGCTTGTTCAATTTGATCTGTGCCGTTTTCTGTTTGGTTTTTGGCCACCAGATAAGTGACGCGTCGGTGACCTTAGGTTTAACTATAGTCGAATAGATCCAATGAATCATATTCGGCTTCAGACCCCATTGTTTCCCAAAGGTTCTTTTACAGATCCAGAAAGCACTTGTCGCTTTGGCTATTTGTTGATCAATGTGTTTGTTCCAGTAAAGTTTGTTATCTAAAATTACCCCTAAATACATAACTTCTGAGGACATTGAAAGCTTTACACAACCTAATTTAAGGTTAGCTATTGAAACGGTACGTCTTTTAGTAAAAGGTACAATAGTTGTTTTTGTAGGATTTATATTCAATCCCTCACGTTTACACCACGATAGTGTAAGATTTAATGCTTTTTGCATTCGGTCAGAAACCGTTTCATCAAATTTTCCGCGGACTATAATGACTATGTATGAATATTTTCCTATGTTTGTTTCATTCAATTTCAATTCCATATCCAAGTGCACGAACCTTTTTCTTTACAATACTCATAAGGTCCTGCACAACATTTGGACCAACTTTTTTCTTGGGTGGTAATCAATTTTTTCTTCATATCTTCCTCCAATTTGACTTCCTTGGGATGCTTCCAAAGTGCCTGCTTCATAATGGCCCAGTATTTTCCAATTAGCCGCAGTTCCGGTGCGTTTGGGGCGTTGAGATGCTTCGGCACAACAAAGCCTCTTTCGAGTAATGGCACGAGGCTAAATCCGGCCAGAAAATTGTAGGACCATCGTGTGACCTCAGAAAAGGAAGTAGACGCTTTCGGAGGCATTCCTTTAGGCACATCTGCCCCCATTGACCGTTCCAGTTGTCACGAATGGGATGCTCCGCTTTCCACACCAGCAAATTGCTTGCCAAATCATCTTTGTCATCTTCTGTTTTCTATTGTCCTAAGGGACTTCGAATTTATGATGAACAGTGGAAAACTGGAGCCCCGGAAGCTGCCGGAAGTCTGCTTCTACAAACGTGTCATCATCCATCCGAGGCAATGTGGTTTCTTTAACATCTGTGTGTAGAGCTTCCGTGCACGTGTTTTACCTACCGTATTCTGCCGTTTATCGCGATTAGTCGCCTAATCGGACTTTGTACGTGTGCAGTTCTTCACGTTTTTGCGCATCTTGCACGAAAGTTTTGGTTGGATTCAGTTTCTTCGTTGGGATTCCTCTTGAAAGCTTGAACTACCCAAATGTGATTCTTAACACTATACGGAGATCCCTTTATGCCACTTTTTTCATTCCGATCGATGATCAAACGTTCGTGGTACCGATTTAAAACTCGAGACACCGTAGAATGTACAACTCCCAGCTTCCTTCTGTGCCGTCATCATGAGAAAAATACGAGGTACATGTGCAAAATTTCTTTGCGCCGCTGCTGTTTTTCCGATTTCATCTTCGCAATTATTTCACATCTGCTTATAAAACTTACATAGCGTAAACAAATACACATTGAACTAATTCCACCCAAAATTTCAATAGAAAATACCCAAGGGATAAAAAGTTAGAGTCATTTAAACGTGGTTCAATTTGATTCCGTACAACCTTTATGTGTTTCTCACGCTCTCTAGCTGTTCCAATATGTCGCATATTTAACCGTTCGTTAAGAGAGAGAAGGTTCCCTGTTATTTGGAAGACTGTGTCAGTTGTGCCAATTCATAAAGCAGGAAATCAGAACCTTGTTGAAAACTATTGTGAAATATCGCCTCTCTGTAGCGTCAGCAAGGTCTTTGAAACGTTAGTTCACAACGCTGTGTACAATGTTGTTCATCCTTTAACATCGGAGTTCCACAGCATGAATTCGTTCAGCACCGCTCTAAAACTAGGAATTTGCTGTGTTTCGAGAGGTTGAATCCCGAGTTCAGGTCGACTTTGTCGATTTTTCTAAAACTTTCCACCCAGAATCACACCTATACGCAGTCGAAAAGCTTAAGGCTGTAGAGTTCCCAATTTTGTTTGTTGAGTGGATTTTCTCTTACTTGACCGCCAGTCCTTCGTTACGGTAAATTCCGCACGCTCGAGAACTTTCGCAATTATTTCAGGAGTACCGCAAGGAAGTGTGAACGGCCCAATCTATGTTCATTTCGTTAATGATCTGTGCCTTCGTATTTGATCATTCAAACAATGATTGCCAACCTGAGATTCTAGAATCATCTGTCCACTTACTGTCTTGTCCTACAAAACGACTTAACGAACTACGCTGTGGTGTGTACGCATGAGGTCAAATATCCAATTAGGGATTCCGTTCTCCACAGAGACCATCACGCATCAATATACAGTTGGTGCGGGCCATAGGCGAGTGAAATCTATCTTGCGACTAAGTGATTTAAGAACACGTCGCGCTTGTTACGGTTCGTGATTTATTCGACGAAACACCTGGAACTTCACAGATGTCTACGCACAAAAGTCATTATTCTGTACCTTAGTCCGTAGCATACTGGAATACGCGACTGCCGTCTGGACACCATATCACGCATCACTGATCATCAGAGTCGAACGAACTCAAAAGCTCTTCATCAGATTCGCGTTACGGAATCATCCACGGAACAACCCATAAACTGTGCGACTATACGATTCGATGTATGCTGTTTGGATTGCAAGCCCGCAAGGCGTACAACCATTCAGTAACTGGTTGTCTACGATCTGTCAGGTGGCAATATAGAATGTCCGTAAGTCTTACACGATATTCCCCTTCACGACCCACCCCGGCAATTGAGAAAGGCACAAATAGTCGCTGGACCTGTTCACCGGACCAGTTATTGCTTCAACAATCCATTCGACCCTTGCCTGCGAGCTTTCAACAATACCAATGAATATTTTCACTGAAACATTAACAGAAACGTTCATAAACATAGGATTAAGAACGCGGTATTCCATCATACCGAAATTAAAACATTTGAAAGTACTCACAAGCTCTGAAGCTCCTTCCAAATCGAGAAGATCAAAGAGTGCCATTATTCTTGTAACAACCTTACCGACAGCTCTCGTACTCACGAGAGACCGTCATCAAAAGTGTCAGCGAGCAGAAAGAAGAAAAAAATACCCATAGTTACTGAAGTGAACCACCTCATCCGGAAAGTCTCTTGACTTCCCCTGTCCTTCAACGACCCGCCCAACTATTGAAGTCACCTTCTGCAACAACCGCACGAAGGACGAAGACGCCGCCCAACTCAACATGGGCTGTAGGCAAAAGGAAGAATGCCATTCAAATGGAAAACGCTGTAAACCATTTGCATGAATATTGCAACCCACGGAGCCGAACAAGTTCACGAAAGCGAAAACTACACACTATCTCTTTCTTTCTTTCTTCTTTTTTTTTGCATCCAAATTGCGTGGATAAATAGTGGGGAGAAGGTTTGAAAAATGCAAACCAGTTCCAGGTGAGAAAAGATACTGAAAGGAAAGTTCTTCTTCTTCTTCTTCTTCTATTCTATTCCGGTAGAGCTCGTATCATTCGATTACACGATGCGAGTGACTTTTTCCCCAAGTCGGCGAACGCCCAGCGCCAGTTTCCGGTGGGATGCAGTGCGATCCGGGATCGGGGGGCGATGCGGCATGAAAAGGAAATATATTACAATATTCTTTTTATCTAGTTTTGCCACCAACAACAGTTGAGCCGGGATCCGGGTCCGGGTCCGGGGGGAAGGAATCGCATCTGAAAAGTTCCGACACGAGTTTCTTTCGGACGAAGAAGTTGATCGGGCCCGGCAAGATATGATGTATGATTTTGTTTGCGCATCTTTATGTAACCGTTTTGCTGTTTGAAAGCCGAGGGAAAATCCTCTAACAAGCTCCCGTGAGGAGATTCTTCCGACAGGTTGGTCCAGACACATGACCTCGAGCCGGCAGCAGCAAATCCACCGGACGGAGTCGGTCGGTGGGGGTCAGTTCCGAGGGGGGGGATCAATTCCGAGATGTTTGGAATTTTCAGCTCGACGGGAGACATATTCCGACGAGCTGCTTGGCTCTGTGTGACAAACAAATAAATATACTATTTACATTTTTATAAGATAACTTTTTACGACGAAGGGGGGGGGGGGGTTAGGAACGAAGGCTTCGTCATCGTGTGGATGAGAATTTCAGTTTCTTGTTGGTTGGTGGTTGTTATTGAATCGAATCTCCGACGACGATGCTTGTGTGATTGGAGGGGATATAAATTTATTGTTTTATTTGTATACATTTATAAACAGCATAATACCTCCAAAAGATTGTGAATTGAGACGTTGTGGGAGGGGGGAACCTGCTGAAGAACAGGCTGTTGCGTTCGCATTTGGGAAATTCACCCAACGTCAGCATATGTGGGATTGTTTTTACGACTCGAGCGGCAACAATTTTAACGCGCTCAGAAGAAAGAATGCGACTTCCTGATGACAAAGCAGGAAACTGTCGAAAATGGAAAAGTTTTTCCTTTTATGCCGCCACATTTTGGCTGCCTGGCTGGTTGTTTGGTTTGCGTTGGTTGGAGGCAGTTTATAATATTTATTTCATTAGGAGTCTTTGCGTTCTTCGTCGGATTTTTGCTCACCCCCATTGTTGCTGAATAGGGAAGAGATGATGATTGTGGCATTGTGCTGGGGATTCATTTTCATTTTCAAAAGATGATGGCAGGAGGAAAACTCAAGGAAATGAGATGTCAGAGCTGGTGGCATTTTCCTGGAGATATTTCTTCATATTGATATCGGATTGTTTTCTGTTTCGCATCTGCCAGCGAAATGACAAGCGGTGTCTGCTTTCCTGTACGAGATTGCGTTGTTGTTTTGATGAAAAAGCACACACACATTGAGCAGGGGGATTTTCCAAGTTGTTATTTTGTAAGAAAACTTTGAGGACCAAATTTTATTCGTACAGAATTTTGAGATTGACTATCGAATCTACTAAGTATCTGTATAAATTGCATTTTTAACTATATTGATAGCGAACCTTGAGTACAGCAAAAACTCACTCAAGTTGTTGAAAGTAGCAAGGAAGAAAACGAAAGAGAATCCTAGGATTGTTTGATATTTCATGGAGATGTCAGCAAGCTGCACTATTTAAGTCCAGTTTATGTGGTTGAATATAAATCTGGTTGTCTGGTTTACATCAAGATTGTAGCGAATGCCACCAACGAGCAACAAGCGGATATTTTTACAATAGCATTAGATGTTACCCGATTCCTATACTTCAGCACTAAGACAGGAGTCAGCGATTGAGAGGGGGTGTAGCGGATCTAGCAATCATTGATACTGAAGATCGTGAATCACACCAACCGAAAAACGGAAGTTTAATTCTTCTGATGACACTTGCTTACTTGGCCTCTAGGGATTTCCCGTTATTCGCAACACCAATGTCAATGTAAAATTTTGTTTCGAATTCACCATATCTCGAGTACTTTTTCAAACAGACGTATCTGATTTTGTAGACAAGGAGTGGAAGTAAGATTCAAAAGTAATTTCTCAAACCTCTCAGCACCTTCAGGGAAAGTAGTATCACAATCATGTTAAGGAAATGATATTCCTTGTGTTGGTGGCCCCAGTTTGCATGAAAATTCTAAGGGGTTCAAGAATTCAACGTTTGAGTCTTACTTCCCTCTTTGTTTACAATATCAGATACGTCTGTATGAAAAAGTACTCGAAATATGATCACTGGCCCTCCGAGTCCAGTAGAAATCCAAGCTTCTTACCGGATCGTTTCTTGCACAGCTCGAAAATAAATGTGAATATCATGCACAAAATGGAGCGTCACAAAACATACAAATTAACATTACGAATCGTGTAAAGTTCTGGGCCATTCCGTACATTTTTGATGATTTTGTATACAAAAGCTCGTCTTTATTACAACTATTTTATGCAAGTTACTGCTTTGGGTGGAAGAAAATGCAATTTTACATGCCCTGGAATTTACATCGTTAGGAAAATTCAGATTTTCATTCTGTCTAAGCATCCTGTCCAAACGCCTCGACTCGTCGCTCAGGAACCGGGTTTTCATCAAGGTAGTTCAATAGATCTGCTAGCACGTTTTCTAAGGCGGTAATGAAAAACGGTCAGACTATCGGATAAGATCTTCCTTCAACTGGAGACGAGCGATTTGCTTCGTTATAACCGTTTGCTTTCCGGCCGACATCATGGCGAAGGTAGCGTCGAGAACCTTCCATCTTTTCTTTGGTCGCAGACTTCTCCCGGATACACCCCAGATGTTCATCCGATAATAGGCTCACCAGCAGGGGCTTGGCCTCGACGTCCATTTCCTTAAACGTAGGCACTTCACCGGCATCTGCTGAAATATTCTGCACCACTGACTACGGCCCAGAACTTTCGAGGCTTTGAGGTAGACTTGCACAGGGAACTTCCATGTGTCGTTGCTGGTTCCGGAGAACCAGTGATGACCATATCCTTAGTGTGGTGAAGAGAGATTTGAATTTTGCCAAACACGGCCAGAAATTGAACACGCAGTTGCGACTCAGTTTCGTTAAAAGTGGAGTCAGTCATAGACTTAGTAACTCCACTTTTTACAAAACTGAGTCCCAGCTCCAATACAACTGAGTAAAGTGGCCTCTAATATTGAGTTCAATTTCTGGCCGTGCATACTCTTCTTACTTCGACGAGAGCTCTTCTCTCTTGTTCATGTTCACCACCGTGTTTGCATGCGGGTAGAGCATGTGAGTGGAAAATAAATGATTTTATTCACACGACACTTGATCGCTCTAGAGTGAGAAGAAGAGCTCGCATTACAAAGGAAGAAAAAGAAAGTATTTTATAACATTTACGTTTTTGTGGTTGTGTTTAAGGTAATTGTTACTTTTGTGCAATTTTTTTTTCACACGCCTAATGTTCTTTTATTCCATTTTCAATTCAATGCTTTTATGGCACCAAACCGTATGTCAAAACGTTCACACACACAATGATATTGCGTTATCGGTATTGGTGACATATTTATATTGATAAATAAAAAAGGTATGGCTCAAAAACCATGGCTATACACTTAGAAATTATGTATTTTACACGTGACGTAATTCATTTATGTAGAAAGTCGGCCTTTACTATTTCCGCGATATTGTTCGCTGCTGTATTCAAGTCCAACCTTTTGACCTTCGCAAGTGTTACTACAATTATTTTTTTCCTTAAAACTGATCGACCTTTCCTTGAAGCAAGATCAGCTTTCACACAGATTAACTTTTCTTGCATTTGGTGACTTAAATGCGCAACGAGCTCCAACCGCGTCGACATAATGCATCACATTTTTTTGGGACACACAACTCAACATCAGGGCCTTTTCCAGGGGCTACAAAACTTATCCTTCGAAAAAAATAGCTCCGGAACATTCAACTCTGTAAACCATCGCACGATTGAAGTAATTTTTTTTTCATTTGCCCATATGCGAAGTAATTTTCTCCGGTTTTCATGGATCATCAGCTTCAAGGACAGGTTCGTCACTACCTGCGACACAGATGTTTTTCTGTTCCGACACTTTCATATGCTTCAGGATCTAATGCTGACCCAAGTTATATGGGGATTTACACTAAAAAGATCTCCCATCCTCCTCACACAAGGTACACCGACACCGAGCATCGGTGCAGTGTGATTTGCCATCTCACACTTTCTTTGTAGAACAATGGGATTCCATCAACGGCAAATTTTCCTGCTCGGATCTTTCGATCAACTCGAATAATATTAAATCTAGGAACAGCAAAACTTAACTCTTCTACTAGTTTTGAAACGTTTTCAAAACAAGCAAATCAATCTGCTTGAATATTATTCAAAAATATTTGCCTATTTTAACAAAATGGTTCTGCAGCTCCATGGAAAAAATTGAAAATTTATTCTGAAAAATTTATTCATATATCTAAGTATCAAGGAGGGAAATTTTTGCACATAATTTGGCAATCAAAGAAGATGCAAATGGGATCAACTGTTGAATAAACTCAATCAAATGAGATTTAATGCTGAAAATATAAGAAATAAATATTACAAGCTAACGTAGAGACTTGTGCAGATTATCTAGATTCTGATGTAGGGGGGTGGGGGAGGTGGTGGCTTGGTGGTTATCTGCGATCTTGGAAAAACCAGGAATATCGTAAACCTGAGAAATATCAGAAATCTTGCGAAAACCGGGAATATCCTAAGACAGTTGTAGAAACAGTCGTAAGGATGCAAAATTCTCAAACGTGGCTCCTTCCGAATCCTTTGCAAAAGCATCTTCTTGGACGAAATGTTCCGTTTACGGCTGGCAAAATGATTCGAAGTGATTCACGCAAAGGCCTGGTGTAGATGTTTCTACTCTATTAAGAGTCCCGCCAGTAAACCTTAAACTTGAATGGGTTTCTTATCTCCATTACATGGGCATCAAGGAAGACGACTTCTATCTCCTTACCTTACATTACCTTACCTTACCACTCATACCAAGGCCGGTGTGGCCTCTTCTGTATACAGAAGTGGTCTCCATTGTATTCGATCCATGGCTGTACCTCGCCAGCCTCGCTGTCTGCGGAGGGCCCGAAGATTGCTTTTTACTTGATCGATCAACCCTGCTCGATGCGCACCTCTTCTTCTTGTACCCGTCGGTTCGTTTTCGAGAATCATTTTGACTGGGCTCTCGTCCGACATTTTTGCGACTTACCCAGCCCATCGTAGTCGACCGATTTTTGCGATGCGTACGTTGGGAGGTTCTCCCAGCAAGTGATGCAATTCATGGTTCATTCGCCTCCTCCACGTTCCGTCTTCCATATGCACTTTACCGTAGACCGTACGGAGCACCTTTTGTCCAAAGACACCAAAGGCACGTTGGTCTTCTAAACCTTGCCGTAACCCTCTCCGAGATTCGAAGGGATTCGAGAGCGTCCCTGATACTCGGACGACACACATCACTCGATCCATCGTTGCTTTGGCCTACCGCGTCAGGTTTTCCGGGAATCCATATTCGTGCATAATCCGTCATAGCTCGATCGATTGTATTATAAGCTGATTCGAAATCGACGAAAATTTGATGTGTAGGCACGTTATATCCGGACATTTCTGCAACGCTTGCCGAATCGTGAATATCTGGTCCGTAGTAGCGTGAATCCCTGTATTGCCCGACGTACTCCTTTGCAATTGGAGACAGGCGGCGGCATAAAATTTGGAAAACTTGTAGGCCGTGCTCAGTAGCGTGTTTGCACGATACTTGCAGCAATCCAGCTTGTCGCCCTTTTTATGGGCCACACTATACCTTCCTTCCTAACATATGTAGATATAACTCTATTATAAACAGTCGGTTTTGTTGAATTATGTGTAATTTGTTTGCCTCAGGTTTTATCCTCTAGAACTTACTTTAACATGAAGAACATCGTCGTTTTCACTCGTGGTGGCCTGAAAATCTTGACAATGTCGCGAATCTTTTGAAGGGTAGAGACAAATTGAGGCTTCAATTCAACATTGCCACCAGATCTTAGTTCAAACTTGAACGGATCAATACTTGTGCCATCAGAAGATGCATCGGAATCTGGGTCGACAAATAAAAATGCGTAAAATAAACTGATGAAGTTAGCGAAACGTACTGTAAACAATGAAAGCGAATTTGTTAGCGTCATTTTCGCCAATCAGCGATCGACATGGTCATGTTGAGCCCTTTGGCTCCCGTAAGTACTCCGTGTTGAGCTAATCATTCAAGACATGCTTTAAGCTCAAGTCATCATGCGCATCATATCGTCCTCCTACATCAATGGATGAACTGGTAGGATAACGAGGTCGGTCCGGCGATTCCGGGTGGATATTGCCTTCCGGTTTGCTGGCGCCCCGACGATCCAAATCCAGTATTTGTTCGCGCTCTACTAGACTAGTCCTCGACGGTGGACCTAGCCTACACCGACGAAGAGTTGGCGGTGAACATTCTTCCGAAACCGATTCTTTTGTTATTCACGGGCCAACCGGTAGGACGCCGAAGTCAACCCAAGTAGCACACTACGATCATAATTAGTTGTAGTGACTTGATTATGACTTAGCAAGTCATATTTATGTTATCTCAACCGAATGGCAACAAGTATGCTAATAGGGAATCCAGCAATGCTGGTAGAGCCAGGCGTCCGGTTCCCTGGTGCCCTGATGACCCAGCACGGTGTTGCTTCGCGATCTACTCAACTAGTCCCCGGCTATGGATCTAGCCTACTCCGATGGAGAGTTTCCCCTGCGAAAAAAATTCTCCCGAAACCGACCTAGCCAGTGGCGCTTGAACGTTGATCATTACGCCATTTCCTCTGCAGCTCGGACAGTATTCGCGTTACTACCCGGTCGACAGCGTTCCATTTCTCTTCTTCGTTGGCACTATCGGCGGCCATACCAGGCATATCCCTGCGCGCTTCTTCGAATCTAGGACATTCGAAGACGACGTGCTCCGGTGTCTTTTCAACGTTTCCATACTCTGGACAAAGAGGTGAAGGTGCGTGACCAAACCGATGCAGAAATTTGCGGAAACAGCCGTGCCCGGACTAGCACTATTGAAAGCGTTTTTCACGTCGATTGTTACTACGGCGCAAAATCGTTTTCCTCTCCTCTTCGGTGTGGATGCCTTCTCTGCACTATACACGACTGTCTGGATTGCATCCGCCGTTGAGACTCCCTTTCGGAATCCCAATTTCCTTCTGGATAGAACACTCTCACCTTCCGTGCACTGTGTGAGCCTGTTAATGATGATCCTTTCCAGTAGCTTTCCGAGGGTATCCTTCAAACATATGGGTCTATACGATGCTGGGTCCCCTGGCGATTTCCCCGGTTTCGGCAGCAAATCCAGCCTCTGGACCTTCCATCTGTCTGGAAAATAGCCTTCATCCAGACATTTCTGTAGCACCATCCTGAACATTTCGGGGAACGCCTGTATACCGATTTTAGCACTATATTGAGGATTCCATCCGGGCGAGGGGCTTTCATCACCTTCAGACCCTTCGCAATTATTACGAGCTCTTCGTTGGAGATTCGTGAGCCAGCTTCTTCAGGATTCAGCTTCTTCGCCTTCATATGGCGAAGGCGGCCACAACGTTCACTCATGGTGCGAAAAAAGACCTGCCACGGTCGCCTTCAACTTGTCCGGACACATTTCAACGGGAGTGGCCGGGCCCTTCAACTTTGCCACCACGATTCGATATGGCATCAGCTTCTCGGCAAAGCTCTTTGACGCAGTTCGACTAGCCCCGACAGATCACCGTTTTGAGAGCCACGCAAGCTTCGCGAAAAACAGGTTTCCGTTCTTCCCTCTCGGTATCAGTTCTTGCCCTATGGACGGAGGGTACTGAGTGTTGGTGGAACGGCACCCGGTCTCCAATGTGTGTGTGTGTGTGTGTGTGTGTGTGTGTGTGTGTGTGTGTGTGTGTGTGTGTGTGTGTGTGTGTGTGTGTGTGTGTGTGTGTGTGTGTGCGTGTGTGTGTGTGTGTGTGTGTGTGTGTGTGTGTGTGTGTGTGTGTGTGTGTGCGTTCTTCATTCATCCGTTATTTTTATCCACCTCTGCACTAAAACTTTGTTTTCACTTCATAATTAACAAATTAACTCCCGGCTTTGTTGATGAAACTACATTTAAAACTGTTTTTTCCACCAACGCCTCCTCTATGCATCTTTAAAGACTAAACGTGTACAAAGTGGCCCACTCTATAGACGGTTGTGAAAGCAAATTTATAAAACCTTTCCAAGACCATAAAGATTTTGAAAATGTTCTAGTAAAAGATGTTATGACCACTTGAAAACCATCATAAAACCTATTGGTTGCCATCAAAAACAGCATAGGGCCGAATAGCCACACCTGTTAAACTTCACGGCGACATCGTGGTTGGTTTTTGTTGTTCTGTTTTGATCGATTCTCTGCTCTTCTGATTCATTCAACAGTAAATAATGGCTGAGAAAAAAGTTCTAGTTTTGCGGGAAATTATGTTTGATAGCAAAATATACAAAACAAACTGAGTTTTTATAGCGTATCATGTTTCAAACCATATGCGCATTTAATGTTATGGTGAGTATTGGCACGATAAGAGCTTAAAATTAATGCGCCTCGGAAATTATGCGAGTTTACAACATCAAAAACAAAATTGAAAGAAATATATTCGATAAATTAATCATGAAACTCCTGAAAATTGATAGATTTCAATTAGGTTTTCTAAACGAATACCAAAGTTTGGTGTATTTATTTTTTCACATTACAATTATTTCATATATTTCAATATGGCGATTGCAAGAAATCACACTTTTGCCAAAAAAGCCAATGTTGAGTTACCAAGTAAATGTAGCATCATTTATGAATAGACTTTACTGCTCGAATCTCTTATCAATAGTTGTCTCACTTCTACCAAATGACTGTTACGATTTATCTATCGCAGCATCCGATCGTTATCCGTGGTTATCTTTAACCCATCTTCCCGCGGATCGATAAAACCCAATAGGTAGAAGAGCTAAGAGTTAGTTGAAAATAAACAGTCGGTAACATCGAAACGAAAATCGTCGTGTATTGTTAGTCGAACTAATAAAGTGGTGTTTTAACATTCATAACCTAAAAAGGATGCGCAATCATTCCCAAGTTCGAACTCTACAGCCAATTTATCTTAGCAATGGCTACTATAAAACTATCTGGTCGCTTGGTAGCTTTCATGGATGCCAATTAGCCGTTTAATGCATTCACTGGAGGCAAAACGGTTTAAAATGCTTTCTCAACTAACCATAATAAAATGATAAGAATGAGTCTTAAAACGGCAGTTCAAAACAGCATTTTATGAGTTTATAAAGTCAAAATAAAACCATTGATAGGAGTAAAAGGAATTTTGGAAGTCAAGGTTTTTAGATCGTTGTAAAGAAGCTGTGTAGGTTCTTAATAACCTGACTAAAATTTGAAACCTATCGGCATCTCTTGCTGCCATAATAAAACCGAATTTATTTCTAGTGGTTATCATAAAACTTTAATAAAACTTAATAAAGCTGGATGGTTTTGGCAATGTTACTTGGGTTGTCCCCTTCACATTCTTACAATTCTAATCAAATTGTCGAGCCTGTAGAACTATTCTGATTGGTTATTTACTAGTACTATCATTTTTTGTCTAAGTAATTATGAAAATGACAGAGAAAAACTCGTCTGTTCGGAGTCAAGGCACACTTCGTTTTTTTCTCATACTTTCATTTCAGTGCACCTAACATATTGTGGATTATCAATAACTTATGGTTCACAAGCATATTGTTAAGACTGTATTCGATGAAATTTGGACACACGCAATTGTTCGTAACTTTAGCGTGTGGGTAAAAATTATTGAAATTTAACTGAATGTATTTCATGTTGTGTCAATTGTGTAATGAGTTTCGTGAAAATCGGTCGAGTGATTTCAGTGATGGTTCGAATGGAGAAATAGTGCGCCAACAAATTTTGGGCACTCACTTCGAAAACCCAAACGCTTCTCATCGATGGATCGGAAAACAGCTCGAAATCACACATTCAACCGTATCTCATGTGATCAAAACGTTCAAGGACCGTAAGAACACCAAGCGGAAAAATGGTAGTGGCAAAAAACGTGGCACATCAAATCCGGAGAAGGCCAGGATGGTATTGAACCAATTTAAGCGTTATCCCAACAGGATTTTGATCAAGGCGAATGTTGTCGAAAAAAGCGAAACGTTCTAGATTTGTTATTGGTGCAGAAAACAATGAAACGTTCTGGATTACAAGTGTACAGAGTGTCACAAGAACGTTCTGCATCGACGGACGATGAGACCTACATTAAAGCCGACACCAAACAAATGCCAGGACAGGAACACTTCGTCGCCACCTCTAAGTTGGCCGTTTCGGAGAGTGTACGGAAGAAGAAACTGTCGAAATTCGCCAAAAATTCGTGCGGCATTGAGTCAGCCCTTCATCACCTCTGGGACCGTCAACGGACAAATCTACAAGAACGAATGCCTCCAAAAACGACTTCTGCCCTTCTTGAGATCTCACGATGGCCCGACACTGTTTTGGCCGGATTTGGCATCTTGCCACTATGCCTGGCCCGCCTTAGACTGGTACAAAGATAATAATGTAGTTTTTGTACCAAAAAACGTCAACCCTTCAAACACTCCGGAACTTCGCCCAATTGAAAAATTTTGGGCAATCATGAAGGCAAAGCTCGTTACAACTCCAAAACTGATAGAAAATGAACTTGAACTAAAGAAAGTGTGGTTAAAAGTAAGTATGCAAGTCGGTCCTATCATTGCCCAAAATTTGATGAAAGGGGTCAAGGCAAAGGTGCGGGCATTTGGGTTGGGAGAAGAGGTTTAATAAACCAATGATGTCAAAACTTAACCATTTAGTAGTACTTTAATTCCAGAAAGTTTGAAAAGAATCGGGCTTAAGATGACCTACTTTGTGTGTCAAAATTTCATTGAATGCAGTCTTTAGTATTTAAACGCAGTATAGTAGATACGGTAAGAAGCTTTGTTGAAATGTTTATAAATATCGTAGGTATCATTTAAAGTAGAAATCCTACAAGAAACGAAAGCGGTGGGCCACATGGAGACAAAATGGGCCCGGGAAAAGTATTGTATAGGCCCTTTCCTAGGATAACATGGAGTCCTACTTATAGTAGTGTTCAATCCCACGCGTGTTCAAACCCATGCAAAAAATTACTGTCAAAGCGTTGGTAATATTGGTCCTTTGCTATTAAGTCACAATGAAAATTAAGGTTCACACCAATACAAATCATATTTGAGAAACTTAGAGACTTCCTCCTTCTCCTATGGTCAAGTAGAAACTTCTCAGAAGTATTGGGCATCGGTCATTTAGCCAATGATGTCTTCGAAAATCACTTAACCGAATTCTGACAACTTCTGCTCCAACCATATTATTGTTCAGCATTCATCGATCCTCAGATTTGCATGAGCTCCAAATTCCACATGCGATTTGAACCATGGACGTTTACGTTCATAAAACGACGGATCCTCACCGAAGCCCACTCGGCAACTGTGATACTAAGCTTTGGGTTCTGGGCTTGTTGCTCGATTTGCTTTCGATATTCCTCGATCACAAAATTGCAGTGTGATTCCACCTTCAGTTTTACTCCTCTGGGCGTCTGTAGAATATCATTGAATCCACCTGCCAGTAGTCCTTGCCGGTTGTCCTCGGATTTGTGCATTATGTTAAATGAAACATTATTCTCCACAGCTCAGGTGTGGCCCAGTTAGAGATGGAACATAGACTATTGCACATGTTTCGGATATACATTAACAAAATAGTATTCTGTTTTAACTAAAATGTTCGACTAGAAATCAGAAGAAAAATTAGTATTTTCCATTTAATTCCAACTATCTTTGCTTATCTTGACAGATACGCGTATTTCGTCTTTAATGTGCAGACATCTTTAGTGTCTCATACTAATAACTCGACTGAAAATGTTCGACTTTATGTGAACTATAGAGGGAAAATACAAAAAAAAAAAAAAATATATCATCTCGACTTCGAAGAAATTTGCGGACTGAGCTGTTTTGAGCTCTGAATTAAATGTCTTATCAGTGATGAAAACTTTGGTCTTCCTACCGCAGCTACAGATGCCTAGCCAAATTCTGTATTTACGTGCAATATTATCTGCAAACACAATCGTGAATTTGGCAGGAACATCTCCCCGAGCCGTAGCCAAGAAAAATGTTTGTCCAGGTAGCTGGTTTGAAATCGGACTTTACATGAGGAGACAGCCATTGCCTTTTGTCAACACCTGATCATACAGTTTTCTGGCACGGATTCTGGTCACATTGTTCTGCTTTTGATCCCTATTTGGTTGTCTACAGGCACGGTATGATTTGAACCCTTCCCGAAGACGAATCCGTTGCATGGTACTGCATGCGGCGCGAAACTTTATGGCCAAACCACGGTGTGAGATGTTGGGGTTTGGCTTTATGTTCTTGATGACTTTATTTCGCAGTTCACGGTTGACAGTACCCACCCGATTTGAGGCTTGCTTTGAGGCTTGCGATCCGTCGACAAAATTTTTATGTACTTTTTCAAAACACACCACACGGTATTTCGGGGAAAACCCAACACTTTAGCAAGTTTTGGCCCAGACCACGAAGAGTTTTTCAAATGATTGCGCACAATTATTTTTCTTCTTTCATCTTCCATTTCGTATTTCTCAGAAACACGTTCTAACTGAACCACAAAAAACAACTTCTAATGTTGCTATTGTTAAAGAAAACCAAGGGGCAAGACAGCTCTTCATCTCAAGAAACTTCAGAGTTGCTTCGGAAGCACCTCGAGTAACTTACGTTACTAGTAGGCGAGATCACATTCTCTTTTCCACATCATTTTTTCCACAATAACATTGGGACCCAGAACCGTCCAGCTACTGTCAAAACTTGTATTCTACTATCTGTGCAAATTATAGAGTACCAAGTTTGATGCTGCGGTTGAAGATTAGCTTGAATTCTTTTTACCATCAAAATGGATGTAATTATAAATTTTATTTCACTTTCTTATCAATATACTCCAAACATAACTATTTCCTATGGGATGATTTCTCGGATAGGATCCAAAAAGAAATTGATGTTGAGCTTCCACACATAAAGACAATTTTACGTATGGAAGGACTTGCTGCAAACGGCGCACTTGGTACGCTCTCCCGAGATTTCATAAACATGATTCAGGATCAAATGCGAGCCCGTATTCATCGTGTAAAACAAGAACTAAGCAAAAATCTGTCAAAGACGATAGAAGATTAGTTCGGCGATAATTTTGTGAATCCGGAATGTTTTTGTTTTTCTATCGGGGTAATATACAACCACAACAACCAGGAACAACCTCATGATCATGGCTAACGTTCCTGCATAACTTGCTCATCTTGGCCGCTTCAATTTTCCCCTTCGGACTCAAAACTAAGAGTAGAGGCTCAGAAGACACTGGGCCTGATGAATAAAATCGAATACTTTACTTTCACCCATGTACTGCTTATGGGTGAAAGTAAAGTATACCTTTTGCCTTCTCTGTTTACAAATAAAATTGGCGATAGGAGGTGTAACAAAAGGGAGTAACAAAACGCAAAAAAATCGATGAACATCGATTAAATTTCGGGATACATCGAGTTACTCACGAGTAACACTGTGCATGAAAGTAAGTCAGGGTAGGCCTGTCTCAACCCTAGTAGGGAACACATAAGATGTCATAGTTCACCAATCCAACCACTAGCGTCGCTATAAGAATCAAAAATGTTTGTTCCAATACTAAATGAGCCACACCTTAGACGAGCAATCACTACGTCCAGGTGGGAAATTCTCAAAAAGTATTTGTCAACGGAGCATTTTTTCAGAGCAATTGAGGTTGAAGGTTGCTAGTTGTCGTCGGCGGAAGAGGCAGTACGCTTGTCCAGGTTAATATCGTGCTTGCTCTACAGATGTTTCTTGCTGGCAACGTGGCATTGTTTGACCTTGGGACACCCATTTTTCCATTCCTTGGTTTTTAATTCCTCGAAGAAAGTAACGCCACCCTGATTGTGGAACTTTAGAAAAAGAAAACACCTTCTGCGCAATTTGCACAACTTACCACGTTACCGAGCACAGTTACGACTCGGTATTTTGGCCTACTGTGATCGATATACTCATAGTGATACCAACATTGACGACTTATATTATCTTCCTAGGGTGAATCTGACTACAAACTGTGTTTGTAAGCAACACGTAATTATCGTGGCGCAACCTATAACTCACACTGATGACTCTGGAACATCTTTTTATACACTAATTTCAAACCCCGTAAATAGAAAAACCTATTCAAACAAAATTTCAAGGAAGCGAAACGAACTGTTAACTATGAAAGAGAAAACGAAGATATAGTTCATTCCGGCAACGTTGCCATGGCTACGAAAGAATTTCAAATTCTTCTTTGAAATAAAACAAATCATTGAAATGTGGAAAAATAAAAGAAGCAAGTTTTAAATATAATGCAAATGAACTGTAGATCGAAGACTAATGTCGGCATTCTTTCAGATAACCTTATTGAATTCCATAAATTTTTAGGAAATTCATGATTAATTTATCGGATA
This sequence comes from Aedes japonicus, assembly GCA_034211315.2. Classification (NCBI taxonomy): domain Eukaryota; kingdom Metazoa; phylum Arthropoda; class Insecta; order Diptera; family Culicidae; genus Aedes; species Aedes japonicus. The sequence continues at coordinate 68,827 of JASCZW010000464.1, forward strand.
TATTTGCTTCAATTTGATTTTTGTTGCTGTAAACTCGCATAATTTCCGAGGAGCATTAATTTTCAGCTTTTATTGTGCCAATATTCACTATCAAATTAAATGCGTATCTATCTATTTATTGTATATATATATAACTGCATTTCGGTCTATCTGTCTGTCTGAACCTAATAGACTCAGAGACTACCGAACCGATCGGCGTGAAATTTTGTACGGAGGAGTTTTTGTGACAGGGAAAGGTTCTTAAGGTAGTAAGAGACCCCTCCCTTCTCTGAAAAGGGAGGCTCCGATACAAATGAAACACATATTTCTGCATAACTCGAGAACTAATCAAGCAAAGGATACCAAATTTAGGAAGTGAGAGTTTTTAGAAGCAGGAAATGTTTTTATGATAATTTGAGACCCCACTCCTCTCCGGAGGGTGGGGCTCCCAAACAAATGAAACAGAAGTTTCTGCATAACTCGAGAACTAATGAAGCAAAGGGAACCACATCTGGCATGTGGGGATTTTGAAGGCAATTAATGTTTCTACGATAGTTTGAGACCCCTCCTCTTTCTGGTAGGGGGAAGGGGCTCTCATACAAAAGAAACACAAGGTTTTGCATAACTCGAGAACTAATCAAGTAAATGGTACCAAATTTTACAAGTTGTGTTTTTAAAGGCAAGAAATGTTTGTATGGTAGTTTGACACCCCTCCGCCCTCTGTTAAAGGGGGGCTCCCACACCAATAAAACTCAAATTTCTGCATAACTCGAGAACTAATCAAGCATATGGAACCAAATTCGGCATGTGGAGGTTTTTAGAGGAGAGAAATGTTTCTATGGTAGTTTGAGGCTCCTCCACCATCTGGAAGGGAGGGGGGGCCATAAAAATGCAACACAAATATCTGAATAACTCGAGAACTAATCAAGCAAATAGAACCAAATTTGCATGTTAAGGTTTTTGAAGGCAATAAATGTTTCTATGGCAGTACTCTCCCCCTTCTGATGGTGGGGGGCTCCCATGTCAGTTAAACGCAAATTTCTGCATAACTCCAGAACTAATCAAGTTAATGAAACCACAGTTGGCATCAGGGGGTTTTTGAAGGCAGGATTTCTCTATATATATTAAAATGAATTTCTGTCTGTCTGTCTAACTGTCTGACCCTTATAGATTCGGAAAGTTCTGAACCGACCAGCGTAAAAATTTGTTTGCAGGGGTATTTGGGGCTGGGGAAGGTTCATATGATTATTTGAGACCTCTTCTCTCTCAGGAAGGGGGGCTTTCATACAAATTAAACACAAATTTCAGCATAACTCGAGAACTACTCAAGCAAATGGAACCACATTTGGCATGTGGGGGGTTTTGAAGGCAATAATTGTATGGTGGTTTGAGAAACCACCTGGAAGGGGTCTCCTTTGCAAATGAAACACAAATTTCTACCAAACATGAGAATTATCCAGGTTACTAAAACACAAAACGTGTATATCTCGGGTAAGAAGCATGTTATGAGAGAAGTTTGAACCCCTGCTTAGTCAAGAAAAAAGAACTCATTCCGAAAAACAACCATGAACGTGCCAGTTCTATTTTCATTTAGTTGCAAGCTTAGCAGCGCTCCCACCGGGTTCAGCCAGTCATTTATAAAACTCAATTTGTTTTGGATATTTTGAAATCAAACAAAATTTTCCGCAATACTAGAACTCATTTCACAGATATTATTTACTGTTAAACGAATTAGAAGAGCAAAGCAAATCAACAAAAACCAACCACGATATGTCAGTGAAGTTTGACAGCTGTGGCCATTTGGCCCTACGCTGGTTTTGATGGCAGCCAATAGGTTTTATGAAGGTTTTCAAGTGGTCAAAACATTTTTCACAAGAACATCTTCAACATCTTTTCGGTCTTATAAAGGTTTTATTATTTTGTTTTCACATCCGTCTATAGAGTAGGCCACGTTGCACACATTTCGGCTTTAAAGAAGCATAGAGAAGGTGTTGGTGGACCAAACAGTTTTGAATGTAGTTTTATCAACAAAACTGGGAGAAGTGCTATACGTCTGGAATAAAACTAAAATTGTTACTTGGGTAATGCTCAATTTTGTTTATACCAATGGTATAAGGAGATGCCGAAATCTTTTAAAATATTGTCTGAAACTGGAGGAATGGAGGAATGATTTATGGATCATATCTTCATCTTCAAGTGCACCAATATTCAACATTTTGTGGATCACCATCCATTTATGGAACACCTTCAATAACTTATGCATCAAACTCATATATTCAAGTGCACATAAGCACGCTAACCACTGTGCTCGCAATATTTGTGTACTGTTCCAAGGTTCCTCGGAAACTAAGTAAACTGGACAACTTGACCTATATATATAATTCAATACCCTAGCCTACGATCCAAATTTATCTACTCTCGAAAAACTTACCATTCAAGCTTATCGTAGTGGCACACCCTCAACTGAATGAAAGAAGAAAGAAAAAAACTGAAGATCATAATTCACACCAAAGCCGTTTCACGACCCAGCACCGAATCCGTGAGCTCATAAAACTGCACTCATCTCATCTTTCGCTCGCACTCGTCGGCCATAGTCCTGGACCTCCACCATCCAGCCACGGTAGTTCCGGTATAAATCCTTATTATTTTCTTTTACGTAATTATCACACTCTTTGGTTCGCTTCTTTTTTTTTTTTTTTATTATGATAATTCAAGTCACTGCCAGAAGCCTGCTCGGAGGAAATTCTTCTCGGCAATGGAAAAAGTAGCATCGTCCAGCCCAGCAGCACTTCGAGTCTGAACTTCGACGTCGCAGCATAAATTTAATAAGAGTTGCCGTTTCCAACCTCGGAGAAGTGGCACTCCTTATCGTCCGAAAAGTAAGAAACCCATTTCCACGTTCTTCCCGGGAATGCGTCTTCATTCGTCCCGCAATCAGCAGTAGTGGAGTACACACGCGCGCGCACACCAATTCTCGGAATATCGTAAAAACAATATAATCAAACCCCGAGGCTCCAAGGCTGAAGGCTCCACCGACCGACAACGGCTTCCGAGTCTATCTCTTGGAGTTTCTATAATTCGTAAGACGATTCCTTTATCCTTCACCTACACGTGCATGCCTCACTTCCAGGAACGGGCTGAAATCAGACAATTCTGTTCGTTGAGCAAATAGTGGAAGTGGAGGAAAAAAAAAGCAGAAATATTAAGAATCCTCTTTGCACCGTTTTCTGCCCGCCCCATTCACGGAGGGGAGGCGTGGGAGGAGAATCACTTCTTTATCGTCTTGGCTGCTCCTGGCGTGTACCATTTTTATGATTATTTATTTACCTAATTCCTGTAGTACTTTTATCCCACCAGCCAGCTTCAGTCGGTGTGCATCGGTGGGATTATTTTTTTCTTTTCTGTTTCTGTTGGCAGATTTTTTTTCTCTCGCAATCTCGCCCTCTCCTGGGTCAGATTTAGGTTTATTAATCGTCGGTTTTATTTGTCCAACTGCTGCCGTCCGAGTCTGATGCTTATCCCTTTTAATTGCAGTTCTAGATGGTCCCCCGGAGGCTGTTGGTTCCCTCCGAAGGATGTTGTATTAATAAATATGAAGTCCTAAATGCTCTGAAAATTGAATCCAAAGTGAAACACGTTCCCACGTAGCAGCCCTAATATGGCCAACCATTAGTACCGAAATCACTTCCCTTCGAGCGGGCGAACCCAATTCAACCTGTTATCGATTGAGGCCTCCTCTTCCCGGGAACAGTATGTGTGCCATCGATTTTCAATCCACCTACCTACGGAACGTACGGAAGTATAAACGAGCACGTCTGCCGGCACAAATTGATACGAGGCCCTCCCTCGCCGACATAAACCGATCCGACTTTCTCGACTGCCTCGGCATACGTGCATAATTTTCCGCCGATATAAAATTATAATATCTTTTAATGCCACTTGCCTTAAGAAAATATTTTCTCATACGTTCCGGTGTTCTTCGGCGGCTCTTCTCTCGAAGGATGCTCCCGCGGAGTCCCGCGGAAGAAAAATGTGCGCTGTTTATCCTCGCTGCACGTGTGCTTAGGAAATGGGATCTGAACTCGTTTCAGAGTATCCCAGGCGAAGAAGATAGGCTTAGGGGAGTGATTTTCACCTGCTGCTATTGCTGATTTTCGAACCGACTTCTTCCGCCACCACCGACAAAGTGACGATGGTGATCGTAAAGAATATCCACTTCCAAGTGGTGGCCGTCGCTCTCTTTGTGGGGGAGGGAAGGACGTGCGAGTGTTTATGTTTCGTTGGTGCTGGGCGGATTATTGTTATCTTATCCGACTTTGGGAGAAGCCACTTACAAGGCGTAGAAATGGGCATGCATTCGAGTGATACTCTTATCGACGGATGAGCTCGATTTCGCTACAAGCGGTGCGTTTGTACATCGTTTTCTCCAAGACTCTTCAGCGGAAAAAGTGTAACTTCTGAAAAAATAATGTCAAGTAGGCCGTGTAAAATTCTGACGCAGAAAATCAGAAAATCAGAAAATCATAAAACCAGTAAATCAGAAAATCAGTAAATCAGAAAATCAGAAGTCTTATGTCGTCAGTCGTAAGTCGAAAGTCAAAAATCAAAAGTTGACAGTCGGAGGTCGAAAAGCAAAACCCGAAAGTTGAAAACCGAAAATTAAAAAAGAAATTCGGAACCATTTAACCTATATTTAACTTTGAACGTTTCTCATTCCGAACATTTATAAATCATAAATTCATAAACCTGATTTCAGAAAATCTTAATGAGAGAGGATACAAAATCAGACTTCTAAGCGTTTTAAACGAAAATCGAAAATCGAAAGAAGAAAATCTAAATATGTAAATCTTATAATCGAAAATCAAAAGTCGAAAGTCGAAAAACGAAAGTCAAAAGTCGAAAGTAAAAAGTCGAAAAGAAAAAAGTGAAAGCAAAAAATTTGAAAATTTGTAATATATAACTTCGAAGATTTTTCAACTCGAAAATCGAAAATACAAAATCAAAAATAGAGAACCAGACACAAAATCAGAAAAATATGTTCTAAATACGAAAATCTAAAGTCGAAATACATGAACCGAAAGTTGACGGTCGAAAGCTGAATGTCTTCAGTCAAAAGTCGAAAGTCAAAAGTCGAAAGTCGAAAGTTGAAATTCAAAAGTTGAAAGTTGAAAGTCAAATGTCGAAGGTTGAAAGTCGAAAGTTCAGAGTCGAAGCTGAAAATTGAAAATCAATAAATGAAAGTTGAAGGACGAAAGTCGAAAGTCAAAAGTCAAAAATCAAGAGTGGAAAGTCGAAAGCCGTAAATTGAAACAAAGCCGTATATCAGAAAATGATAAAATCAGGAAATCAGAAAATCCAAAAATCAGAAAAACAGAAAATCAGAAATCAAAAGTTGAAAGTCGAAGGTAAATCGTAAGTCAAAAATCGAAAATCGGAAGTCGAAAAAAGACACCCGGAAGTTGAAAATTGACCAGTAAAAATTTTAGAAATTCGGTAACGTTTAACCAATATTAAACTTTTCAACACGAATTCTCATCCCGAAATAAACTTGTATCAGAAAATCATAAATAGAGGGGACACAAAACCAAACTTTTATGCGTTTTAAATACTTAATTCAAAAATCGGAAGTAGAAAATCAAAGTATATAAATCTAAAATCGAAAATAGAATGTTTAAAGTCAAAACACGAAAGTCGAAAGTCGAAAGTCAAATGTTAAAAGTTGAAAGTCGCAAGTCGAAAGTTGAAAATCGAAAATCGAAAGACGAGAGTTGAAAGTTGAAAGTCGAAACTAGAACGTCGAAATTTGAAATTCAAAAATCTGAAAATCGAAAATCGAAAGTCAAAATTCAATAGTCGAAAAGCGAAAATCGAAAGTTTAAACTCGAAAATTTAAAGTTTGGAAATACGGGAATATTCAACTTATATATAACTTCATATTTTGACCCGAAAATCTAAAATTACAAATCAAAAATAGAGAATCAGACACAAAATCAAAAATATACGTTCTAAATACGAAAATCTAAAATCCAAATATGAATATTGAACATTTAAAGTCGAAAATCGAAGGTTTAAATCCGAAAATTGAAAATTTTAACATCGAATTTCAACGTCGAAAGTTGAAAGTTGAAAGTTCATAGTCGCAAGTCGAATGTCGATGGTCAAAAGATGAAAGTTGAGAGTTGAAAATCAATAGTCGAAAGTCGAAAGTCAAATGCCAAAAGTGGGAAAGTGAAAAGCGACAGCCGAAAGCTAAAACCCGAAAATTTAAAGCAAAGATATGCGGAAATATTTAACTAATATTCAACTTCAAAGATGTCTTAACTCGAAACTCGAAAATTCACAATCGAAATTAGAGAATCGGACACAAAATCAAAAATATATGTTCTTTATACGAAAATCTAAATTTGAAATATATAAATCGAAAATTTGAAGTCGAAATATGAATGTCGTAAGTAAACAGTCGAAAGTTGAAAGTTTGAAATTGAACGTTGAAAATCAAAAGTCGAAAGTCGAAAGTCGAAAGTCAGAAGATGGAAGTTGTGAGTCGGAAGTCGAAAGTCAAAAATCAATAGTCGAAAGCCGAAAATCGAAAGTCAAAAGTCAAAATTCGAAAAACGAAAAACGAAAGTTTAAACTGGAAAATTTATAAATTGGAAATACGGGAATATTCAAATAATTTTTAACTTCTGAGATTTTTTTACTCGAAAATCGAAAATTCAAAATCAAAAATAGAAAATCAGACACAAAATCATCAAAAATACGTTCTAAATACGAAAATCTAAAATCGAAATTTGTAAATCGAATATTGAAATTCGAAAAATGAATGTCATAAGTCAATAGTCGAAAGTCGAAGGTCGTAAGTCGAACGTCGAATGTCGAAAACCGGAAAATTTAAAGTCGAAAGTCAAACGTCGAAAGTCAAACGTCGAAAGTCGCAAGTCAAAAGTCAAAATATGCAAGTTGAGAGTCGAAAATCAATAGTCGATAGTCGAAAATCAATAGTCGATAGTCGAAAGTCGAAAGTCGAAAAGCGAAATGCGAAAGCTGGAAGTTGAAATTCGAAAATTGAACATTTGGATTTGCGGGAATATTTAACTTATGTATCACTTCAAAAATTATTTAACTTGAAAATCGAAAATTCAAAGTCAAACATAGAGAATCAGACACAAAATCAGAAAAATACGTTCTAAATGCTAAAAATCAGGATATGTAAATCGAAAATTGAAATTCTAAAGATAAAGGTCACAAGTCAAAATTCGAAACTCGAAAGTCCAACGTCGAAAATTTTAATTGAAAAGTCGAAAGTCGAAAGTTTGAAGTCGAAACTCAAAAGCTGAGAGTCGAAATTTGAAAGCTGTAAATTCGGTAGTCCGAAAGTTGAAAGTTTTCAACTCAATTTTCGAAAACCAGATACCTCAAGTCTGTGTTTTTAAATAGATTGAATCTTGAATCTTGAATCTTGAATCTTGAATCTTAAATCTGGAATCTTGAATCTTGAATCTTGAATCTTGAATCTTGAATCTTGAATCTTGAATCTTGAATCTTGAATCTTGAATCTTGAATCTCGAATCTCGAATCTTGAATCTTGACTCCCGAATGCAGAATCTTGACTCCCGAATGTTGTACCCAGGATAATAAATATTTAATCTTGATTCCACAATCTTCAATTCAAAATCTGGTATATAGAATTTCGAATCATGAATACTGGATCTTGAGTCCTGAATCTTGAAACTTGAATTTGGGATCCTAAATCTTGAATCCTGAATCCCTTGTTTGGAATCTTGAATCATGATTTTTTTTAAATATTAAATCATGAGTCCTCTAAATTTTAAATATAAAATGTTGACTACTGAATCTGGAATTCTGAATATTTAATCCTGGAAAACTTAGATTGCCAGATATAAAGATGTTCGGAATTGAAGATTTCTCACGTCATATATGATAAAAACTTGTCTATGATATTCAGCTCTCTCCATGAACTCACTCTTGCAAGTCAAGCTAATGAAGAGTCGCATAACGATGATATGATCAATAAAAATATTTTGTGAGATATACAAATTTTAAGATTTTAAAATATTAATATTCCTAGATTTTCAGAATTGATTATATGAATCTCAATCCTGAGTCAGGAATTCTGAAACATGAATCTCGAATCCTGAATCCTAAGTCTTGAGTTTTGAATCCTGAATCATCAATAATGAATTTTGAATCCATAAACTTGAATCCCGAATATGGAATCCTGGAAAATTTCCTGTTAATCAGGATTTCTCCAAAATTCTTTAATTCTCCATTTCCCCAATTTCAGAATTTTAGAAATCTCAAAGTCGAGAATTCCGGAATTCCAAATTTCCCGAGTTCTTGAATTCAAGAATTCAAGAATTCCAGAATTCCAGAACTACAAAATACCAGGATTGCAGATTTCCATAATTCTAAGATTCCAGAATATCAGAATTCTAGAATTCTAGAATTCTAGAATTATAGAATTCCAGAATCTCAGAATTCCAGAATCTCAGAATTCCAGAATCTCAGAATTCCAGAATCTCAGAATTCCAGAATTCCAGAATTCAAGAATTACAGAATTCTAGAATTCCAGAATTCCAGAATTCTAGAATCCAGAATTCGAGAATTCCAGAATTCCAGAATTTCAGAATTTCAGAGTTTCATAATTCAACAACTCTAGAATTCTAGAATTAAACAATAACCAAATTCCAGAGCTCTAGTGCTCCAGAATTCCTGAATTCCAGTGATTCCAGTTTCCAGATCTCCAAATTGCAAATTACAAGATTTCTTATGTGTCAGTTCTTTAAATTTCCAGTTTTGCAGATATTTGGATATCAAGATTGCTGGTTTTCAAACTACCAGAATTTCAGAGTTTCATTTATAAATTCCAGAATTCCAATAATTCCAGAATTCCAGAATTACAAAATTCCAGGATTGAAAAATTCCAGAATTCCAAGATTACAGAATTGCAGAATCCCAGATTACTAAAATTCCAAACTTCTAGAACTCCAGAATTCGATAGCTCAAGCATGGGAGAATTCCAGAATTTGATGATTCAAGAATGGGAGAATTCCAGAATTTCAGAATTTCAGAATTTCAGAGTTCCATAATTCGACAGTTCTAGAGTTATAGAATTCCATAATAACAAAAAAAATCAGACCTTCAATACTCCAGAATTCCTGAATTCCAGCGGATTCCAGTTTCCAGTTCTCCAGATTGTCAGATTTCCAGATTTCTAATCTTTCACTTCTCTAGATTTCCAGTTTTGCAGATATTTGGACTTCTAGATTGCTGGTTTTTAAACTTCCAGAATTTCAGAACTCCAGAATGCCTAAATTCCGGAATGCTAGAATTTCAGAAAACCAGTCCAAAAGTTCCATGGTTCCAGAATATCAGAACTCCAAAATTTCAGAGTTCCAGTATTTAAGAATTCCAAATACCAGGATTTCAGATCTTCATATTTCCAAGATTCCGGAATTACTGAATTCCAGAATTCTTTAATTCAAGATTTGGAGAATTCCAATATTTCAGAATTTAAGAATTTCAGAGTTCCATAATTCAATAATTCTACAATTCTCGTGTTCCGAAATTCCATTACTCCAGAACTCCTGAATTCCAGCGATTTCCAGATTCCAGATATTAAGATTGCCAGATTTATAGATTTTCAGACTTTCAGTTTTCTGGATTTTCAGTTTTGCAGATTTCTGGATTTCCATTGTTTCAGAACTCGAGAATTTAAGAATTCCAGTGTCCCAAAATTCCACAATTCTAGAATTGAATAATTCCAGGATTTCAGAACTCTACAACTCCAGAATTCCAGGATTCCATTATTCAAGAATCTAATAGTTCTAGAATTCTAGAGTTCCAAAATAACAAAATTTCAAAATTCCAGAGTTCCCGAGTTCCAGCGATTTCCAGATTGAAAATCTCCAGATTTCAAGCTTGAATTCAATTGAAAATTGAAGATTGAAGATTGAAGATTGGAGATTGAAGATTGACGATTGAAGATTGACGATTGGAGATTGAAGATTGAAGATTGAAGATTGAAGATTGAAGAATGAAGATTGAAGATTGAAGATTGAAGATTGAAGATTGAAGATTGAAGATTAAAGATTAAAGATTGCAAGAAAATTGTAAATTGAATCGTGACAATCACATCATCATTTTGACTCTTGCTAAATCGGTGGCAACCCCGGCGTTGTGGTTAGCATCTATACCTCTTACGCCAAAGTCACGAGTTCGATTCTAACCCCCGAACAAATCACGAAAATACCCAAAAAGGGTGTTTGAGTGACTACGATGGGAGATATACCAGCCCAGGGCTGAAGATCTCGATAATAAAGGAATAAAAAAAAACTCTTGCTAAATTGTTAGTTTTGACGACGACGCTTACTTTCCAAGAAAAATTACATTTTATGCAATTATTTGATCTTCTGCTTCGACGTTTGTAAAGAACGGCACTTCCAATATTCGGTGCAGACTTTTTTTTCGACTGATGTGGACTTTAGAATCTCACTTACTGACGTCACAATTTCCATCACAATAGATTCATATCAACTCATACTAATTATTACTCTTCTTTCTATCTTTCCAGGTATGTACTCCTTGACGCAACACTTAATGAGTGAGTAATATGGAACACGCAAATCCTGTAACTGAGTCAGCTCATTACTGGCAATCCAAAGTACAGCTAAACGTCTTCCACGCCACGCGATGCGTGAAATCTGCAAACCCCTGCATGCAACGCAATTCGCATTTCCCTAGCAACGCAAATTTCCCAAGCCGAAAGCCCAATCGTTGTCAATCTCCACCCCCGAATTCTACCTTACTATTTACACAGCCTGCTTACGCTGTGTTACCGCTTTCGAACGAAAATAAAAACAAGCGAAATTCGTACGCAGTTTGCTAGAATTTTGCTTGCACTGCCTGTAGTCCTACATGCACAACCGAAAAACGCACACAAGATTATGCAAAGTCAACATTTTCCGCTCGCCTGCCTTTCGCGGTTTTTCCACAGAATTCCACTCTTCCACGTAGGCATTCGAACGAACACCCTGCCATCGGAAGGCAAAGTCACGTGTCGTTGCTTCGGTCGTCGTCGTCGTCGTCGTCGTCGTTGATTTCGCCGGAGCCGAGGGAAAGATTAAAAATGCGGTGTATGTTTGCTGGAAAATAATGAGCTTTTAGAATTTTAATGATTATGTTAACACAACAATGTGTGCCTGGCCTGGGTACACGACACTGACACTGACACTGGCACGGATCACGGCGGCTCTTCTTCGTCTAAATAATACCCGATACACGCAAAACGGGAGTCATGCGTTGCATTAATCAAGGATCGACTGGGGGTGGTTCTGACTGAAATATTAATATATGTATGTATGTTTATTTCCGAGCGAGATGAAGAGGGTGGGACCAAAAAAGAAGAGGAAATCCTAGACGAACAAGTTGTGCGTGTGTGTTTATCCTTCTACTTTTGCGGCTAAGTGATCGGGTGGATTGCAATGAATAAACAGAGGTTGAACAGGAACGGAGATTCCCGTACAAGTGGGTTTGGTAAAAGTTTGATTTTCTGAGGAAGGGGGGGAATGGATATCTGCATTCGAAACATGTACGGCTCGATCTTGTTGGTTTTTGTATGTTTGATTCTTTTGCGTGAGCAGTGGGAGGATGGGCAGAAAAAAGGATACAAGAAAAAGTTTTTGCTTTCCTCTCTCCCTCGCCGCATTCCGGAACCGTTGTTAGGAGGAAATGTGTTACCGCTCATCAAGGCTTCATTCTGAGTTATCTATTGAGCATAGGCCATAGCAGCAGAGCGTCATCACATGCACATCATGTCTCGTCGTGTGACACGGTGCGGTTCGGGTTGGAATGCGGGGCATGGAAATAAGTTGAAGTTTCATTTGCAGACGTGGTACGTGTTTTGGATGTCGGTTCACTTACCGGGAAGGCTTCGGAAGCCAGAAAATATGGATCGGATGGCCTTGATGGGAAACAGCTGGAGAAGCAACAGAAAGTTTCCACTGGGTGCTCTGAATGCGAGGAAATGTGACTCGTTCGTCGGGGTGGAATATGCCCTGAATTTGAATACCAATGAGGCTTCCCCCCGATGCCGTACAGTGGACAATTTTTACTGGGCCGAAATGGTTTGATTTCATTTTTTAATTTCTGAAAATTCTATGTTTTAAATTCTCAAATTTCTGATTTCTGGCTTCTGTTTTCTGAGAATTGAATTTTAATTTAAATCGTCTGACTACTGATTGTCATTTCTGACGGCTACACATTTAGAACTTGTGAAAACTACAACTTCCAAGATTTCTAGCTTGAAAATTTACGTTTCTGATACCTGAATGCTATAAATTATGACAATTGGAAATAATGACATCATAAATTTTGACTTCTGACATTTCTGATCTGAGTTTTCTCGTTCCAAAATTTATTAAAAAATTCAGTGTTCTGGAACTATTCACTTTAGACAATTCAACCAAATTGTCAGTCTTTTTAAATTGTTGACTCTGCTAATTGCTTTCTTCAAAAATGTTAAAAGACGTCTAAATATAAATCTTCTGAAATTTCTGACTTCTAAAACTAATGATTTCAGGATTTCCAATCTCTCACATTTCTAACTTACGATTTCTGATATTGGATTCATGGTTTTCTGTTGTAACTCCTGAATTTTTCGGCTGTTTAAATATCTGTCTTCTGAAAGTGTTGATTTCTTATAATAACTTCTTTTTTTTTTTAATATTTTAATTTGAAAATTAGTAGTTTCGGATTTTCTTGACTTTTGTTACGTTTAAAATGTTTGACGAGTTATTTTCCTGTCTTCTGAGATTTCAATCTTATTTTTTCCGTCACCTGCAATTTTGGAATTAAAAACTTCAGACCTCTAAATTTTCTGACTTTCTGTCCTTTGACCTGCCAACAGACATCAATACTGAATAACTGTTTGTTCGAAAAAAAATTGGAGAAGTTGTTCAGCTTTTTCCTCTAGAAAACTGAATAACTGCTCCAAATTAGTTTGAACAAGCGGTTATTCAACACTGATGTTTGTTTGGCTCAGTCTTCAAACATATAATTTTTGATATCTTATTCCTAACAATAATGACGTCAGTATTTCGACTTCGCCAAGCTGCACACAACGGTTAAAAATGGTTACAACAACTTTATTGTGACATATTTGAGTTAAAAAGCAGTCACTTTACCTGGTCTGTAACAAGTGTGCAACTAGGGTACGAAAATACTCAAATCAGACATATCTGAATTCTGAAAACTCTGAATTAGGAAAATTCTAGCTGCTGATTTCGTCTTCTGGGTTGTTATATTCGTCGAATATTTATGATTTCTGAAATTTATGTCATAGAAGTATCTGATTCTTAAATTTCTTTAGTAGACGGAAACGCGTTCGGTAATTTTCGACTTTGGAAATGTCTGTTTTCGGACATCTGAAATGGCTGAATTTCGACTGAAATTTCGACTTTAGTCTTCTGACATCTGACTTTTGGTTTGAATTCTTGGACTACTGATTCTGATTTATAACTTCTACACATTCAAAAATGTAGAAATTGCTTCTTCGAAGATATCTGACTTCTGATTCAAAGTTTTAGTTTTTGACGTCTGATTTCAAAAAATTATGACTTCTGAAAATTCTGCCTCCAAAAATATTTAACTCATGACATGGCTTCGAAAATTTCCAATTTTTTAATTTTCTGCCATTTTTCTGGGTCCTGAAATTCCAGACTTCTGATATTTAAAAACTTTTGACTTCTTCATTTGTGAAATTCAATTTTTCCAACTTGCTGATTTCTGAAATTTCTAACATTTTTAAACTTCTGGCATCTGAAGTATCTGACTTATGATTTTCGATATTGGATATCTGATGTTAACTTTATGATTATATGCTGAGACTTCTGAAATAACCTGTTTTTTTTTTTTCAATTGATGACTATTGAAGGTGTTCACTTAAAAAATGTATACCTTTTCAAAATCCTGAGTTGAGATAAAGGTGCTTCGATAAAAATTTAGTCGTCCTAAACTTGACGCTTTTCCTTCCATTGTGCATTAAAATGTTTTGCACACCCCTCATTTTGAAGATGTGTGCGTGTAGCATCATGCCTCTACGTTAATTTAGAGATTAACATTTCAGTTATCAAAATGTCGTCGAAGGAAGAGAAGCAACGCATCAAAACGCGTGCATGGCAAAATCCAAACTAATCTCACGCCAATTTGGCCACCAGAAATATCTGGTGTGACAGGTCATCTGTACCTGTGGCTTGAAAAGCAACGTTAACGTTGCGACCGAAACCGTCAACCAGCAAATTTATCTAAGTAAGTGCCTACAAAAACGTCTACTGCCTTTCCTGAAGCGACAACAACGTTCAAGTGGTGCCTAAGGACAAGAACCCTCCGTACACGCCAGAGCTTCTCCCAACTGAACAATATTGGGCCGTCGTCAAGCGGAACCTTTAGAAGACTCAGAAAACAGGTGTGAGCGAGAAACAGTTCAAGGCAAACTGGCGTTCTGCGGCGAATAAAGTGGACAAGGAGACTGGACAAAATCTTATGGCAGGTGTTAATCGAAAGACCCGCCAACTCGCATTCGGTCAAAAGGAACCTCAGCTGAATATTTCTCCTGTATTCTGTTGTTACTGAGCTTGAAAAAGAAAAAGAATTTGACTTACTAATAAACATCTTGATCGACTCACTCACATTACTGGTTGACCAAATTTTGATCGGAACACCCTTTATATCTTGCCTCTAAATTATGACTTTAAATGTCCAATTTCTGATACCGCACTTCTTAAAATTATGACCTCAAAAGCTACTGGCTGCAGAAGTCTCCGACCCTTGAATTGCATTTGAAAATTATTAGTGTTGATATTTATATTCTTGAAAATCTGACTGCAGGAATGTATGCAAATGTATGCAGTAAGAAAGGTTTGGCTCTGGAAATTCCTATCTTCAGCATTTTCTGGCTTCTCCGAATATAAAATTTCAGGCTCCAGGACTTTCTGACCTCTGAATTTAGTTCTGACTTCTGATCTATGGTGTTGGAATTTTGATTTTAACTCCTTGGTTTTCTGATATAAATTTAAAAATTTTCAGCTTTTCAAGTAAAATTTTTGACTTTTGAAATTTCTAAAATCAAACACGTTTAAACATTATGATTTCTGATACTCTGATACTTATGAGTTACTTGAAATTTCTGATGTCGGAATTTATGTCTCACTTTAGATTCTTCAGTTCTGGACAGATATTTGTACCTTCTTCTTATGTCTCATGTCTTCTTACATCTCAAATTTCTGATATCGGAAATGGATAACTTTTGACTTTTGTCTTCAATCTTCTGACGTTTGACATTTATCTTCTGTCTTCTGATTCGGATTTCTGAAATCTCCAAATTCAGGACTCTAAAATTTCTCACTCCGAAGTAGTATATATTTCAATCATACATTTCTGATTGCGGATACCGGCCTTCTAAAAATTATAACTTTAATAAATTTTAACATCGATTGAATTTCGGCTCTCTAGAAATTTTTATTTCTAAAATTTCTTAGCCCTGAAAATATTTTGATATTTGATTTCTGTCTATCTTCTAAGATTTCTATCTGCATATATTTCAGATATCAAGATTTTTTTTTTCATTCAGAAATAGCTGGTTTTTGATATTATTCCTTCTGATTTATGAATTTTAACTTTAGCAAAATCCCAAACTTCAGAAAATTTTGACTTTGAAAATTTCTGACTAATAAAATGTTTGAATTAAGAAATTTCCTGCATTTTTTAATTGAACTTTCTGACATCTAACATTTTTTTTTTCTTCGGAAATGTCTGACTCTTGAATTTTAAAGGTTTTGGTAACTAGTTCTAATATATATTTCTGTCTTTTGAAATTTCTAACCTAAGTAATGCATATTTTTTTATTTCTTACACCACATCTCAAATGTTTCCTTCTGATTTTCTAATATTATGACTTCTGATACTTCAGACTCTGGAAAATCCTTATTGCTCACATTTAGGAATCGTTGAGTTTGAAATTTCTGACTTTGGAATGTATGACTTTAACAATGGTTAAAGAAGATATCTGACTTCCAACTTCAAATTTCAGTTTCTGATGTATGACTTGATGAAGGAAATGATGAATTTTGAAAATTCTGGAGTTCTAGTATTCGAGACTTCTGAAATATTTGATTTCTGGAATGTATGCTTCTCTGTTATATACTACTGAAAATGTTCACTTCCGAATTTTCGACTTTTTAAATTTCTGCAGAAATTCATGAAAATTCCAACAAATTTGTTTGCACTTTGATTGTCGTTTTTTTCGCATTTTCCCAATGCGCAGAGTAACGATCTATGATGAAATTTGTCTGAAGCAGATAATTCCCCATCAACATAGAGTACGGCAGGCTGTAAAATTGATACCCCCCATTGCCTACTCTGCATCTAGGGTAGCTTGGTAACATAATGTGTGCTCGATCGCAAACTACCGTTCAAATGCCCTTCTGTTCGTTTTCAACTTGCAACTTTAAATTTCACAGCCTGCCGTACTCTAAAAGAACAATCAATACTTTCTCTGCATTTCTCTTTGTTCTAGCAATAAATAACTGTATACTCCTAGAGCCTCTCGTGTTGATGGGAAATTATCTGCTACTGACAAATTTCAACATTTATTTTGAAATTTGAAATATTTAAATTTGAAGATTCCTATTGTCATATTTTTCTGAGTTCTTTGGACATTAAACTTCTGAGTTCTGAAATGTCTTACCTCCAAAAGTTGTGACTTCTGATTTTTGATATTGAATTTTGGTATTTACTCTTTGATTATCTTATATGCTTTCTGTAATATTCAGCTCTTGAGATTTCTGATTTTGAAAGTGCTGACCTTTGAATTTTTGTCCCGAAAAATTCCTAACTTCTGATATTTCTGGCTTTGGCTTTCTCTGACTCATGACATTTTTTAGATGTTACAATTTCTGACTTCGTCGTCCAACTACGAACTTTTGAAATTTCTGACTTCATATTTCTTACATATCTTTTGTATCTGCTTTTGTGATGAAATTTAAATATTTGAATTTTCAAGATTTCTGGCTTTTGGAAATGCTGACATATGAAATTTAAAATTTCGAGTTCTGATGAAAGTAACTTCGAAAATTTTCGACTAAATACTGCTAACTATTGAAAATTCTAACTTTTGTATTCTTGACTATTAAAATTCTGATATTTCTGACTTCTGAACGTCTAGAAATTTTGACCTTCTAAATTTGTGACTTCGGAAATTTTTGTCTAATATTTCGAATCTGCTGAATTTTAAAATTTCTGACGTTTGAACTTCCTCCCCAAAAATCTACAACTTCTGACATTTATGACTAAGGAAACTTCTGACTGTTGATTTTTTTTTGCTTTTTCTGAAATGATAAAAACTCTGATTTCGTCGTCAAACTTCAACTTCTAAAATTTATTACTTCCCAATATCCCTCTCCAGATTTATTACATTGCAATTTTCGGGCTTCGTTCAAATATTTCTGACATCTCAATTTTCTGACTTTGAACTTCTATCTTCTGTAATTTTATTCTAATTTTTGACATCCAAAAACTTCTTACTTCGAAGATTTCTGACATTTGATTAAAAGTGTACGATGTCTGATGGCATTGGTTATTTCATACTTCTGAAACATTTTGTTATATATAACTTGTTATATTTCTGACTTGAAAAATGTTTATCTACTGACATTTATATATTCTCAGTTTCCTTCTCCTTTAATATCTTCATTGCAAACTTTGGATCATGAAAATTTCTGACTTCGGATGTTTTACCGACATGATATTGAACTCTTCTCTTTCCTCAATTTATCATACTTCTCTCTTCTTACAACATTAATACATGCCTCCTGACTTCTGTATTCTACCTTCTGACTAATGACATCTATTTTCTGATTTTTGATTCTATTTCTTACTTACTTTTCTATGTCTTTTTTGATTTCTATTTTTCAGAATTCTTTAAAATTATAACTTCTAAGATTTTTGACATCAATAGTCATCAAATTTAAGATTAATTATAAGTATGTGCCTTCAGAAAATTTTAGTTTTGGAAATTTCTAATTTCTGTATATTTTTAGATTGCAAAATAATAACTGCTAAGAATTCGAGCTCATGAAACTATAGCTATCTGATGATAATGACTTCTGTTATTCGTTACTTTGCACTTTACAGGTTTCTCTTAATTCTATCTAATGAAATTTCTAACTTTGAAAAATTCTGATGTCTGACATTTCCTGCTTCAAAAATGTTTTGACTAATGAATTTAAAGTTTTTAGTAATTGTGGGTTCTAATATGTATGGTTTTTCAAGTTCTTGACTTTTGAAATTTCTGACTACTTGCTCCAGATATCAGATGTTTTATTTTTTTTTATGCAATTTCAAACTCAGGGAATTCTGAGTTTTGACTTCTTAAATTTGAACTTCTGACGTGTGATTTCTAAAATGTCTGGCTGTGTGATTTCTATGTGCGATATTTTCAGACGTTGAAATATTACACTTTTTAATTCTCTCATTCCGAATTTCGATTCTAATTTCTGACTTCCGCAAATTCTGAATGCTTAGTTTTCATTCCAAGTTAAAACATATCTGGCCTTTGACTTCTTACTCCAAAGATTCCCAATGTTTAATAAATGATAGTAAAAGTTCTTACTCTTCTGAGTTCTTATTTTGGAAATTTCTTACTTCTGAAAATTTTGAATTTGAAAAGTGCTGACTTCTGAACATTCAGAATCTCCAAATATTTCCATCTGATACACCTGATTTCAGGTTTTATCTCACTTCCCACATTCTTAATTTCTTATTATTCTAACTTCTAAAGTATTCAAGTTTAAGTCTGACTTGAACATTTTTTGACCTTTGAAATTTCTGGCTTCGGAAATTTCCAGCTTCTGACCTCTGACTTCTTATCGTTTAGTTTTTGAACTTCTCATTTCTGAAAATTATGACCTCCGAGCCACTCCGAGCAAAGATATCTATGAACTATTCATGAATACAAGGGGAAGTGAGGTTATTCCAGCCATATCTTTGTTCCCAGGGCTGAGCGGTAGTTAAAACAGCTCTCATTCAATTTTACAAGAAATTTAACATGGTCTTAGCACTATTGTTGATCTTGAGCCTCTCCATGAAAAAATATCTATACATTTTTCAAAATTATAGGGGGAAGTTGGGTAAAATTAGCCATATATTTGTTCACAGAGCCTTGCGGTGGCTAAAACAACGTTAGTTCGATTTTCCAAGAAATTTCACATTGGACTAATCCTATTTTGTTGATCTTGAGCGACTCCGAGCAAAGATATCTATTAATTATTCAATAAAATAAGGGGAAGTGGGGTAAAATCAGCCATATATTTGTTCAAAGAGCCGCGCGGTAGATGAAATAACTTCGATTCGATTTTTCAGGAAATTTTACATAGAATTAGCCTTATTTGATTGATCTTGAGCCACTCCGAGCATAGATATCTATAAACTAATCATGAATACAGAGAGAAGCGGGGTAAAACCAGCCATATATTTGTTCATAGAGCCATGCGCCTTCTATTCGATTTCCCAGGACAAGCACTATTTTATTGATCTTGAGCCTCTCCGTGCAAAGATGTCTATACATTATTCAAGAATATAAGGGGAAGCTCTCTAGCTCCACAACCATATCCGGGCGGTGATTGAAACCAGGTCCATTCGATTCTCCAGACAATTTCCATGCGCAAATGGCATTGTTTACAAGCCGCGCTTAAAAACGACGAAAGTTACAGATTTTTTCCTTAGATTTCATCAGTTCTTGCCCACTGTGGAATGCTAGGTCAAAAATCAACAATTATACTGTGGATAATTTTCATAACGTTCGGATGGTTGGATTTAACATTTTTCAGATATTCTGGTTTTCCTACGCTTGTCTTCATATATTTTTATTTTCTGACTGATGTATTGTCTGACTTCTGAAATTTATAGCGAACATTTCTGACTTTTGGCTTTTGACATTCCTGTTTTTTCACATATCTGACATTTATTTTGTTTGAGAATAGTAAGTTGTAATAATTTTTATTTCGTAACTTGGTTGAAATGCTTGACTTGTGAAAAATGCAGTTGTTTGAGGATAGTTTCTCAATTTTTTGATTTTCTGATATCTGATTGCCTGAATTTGATAAGTGATAGCTGATTATGGACTTCTTATAACTTTTTGGATTTTTGGCTTCTAAAATTTTGTTCAAATCAAATTTATGATTTCCAATTGCTTTCTCTTGACAATTCTTAGTTCTTCAATGTTTGTTCCAGGCTTCTGAAATTTAATACTTCTGACTTAATGGTATTAAATTTTGGATTTTCCAAGTTTGGACTTCTGAGTTTTGACTTCTGATTTTTGCAGATTTCAAAAACTTCTGGCTCATAAAATTTCTTAGTACCTTAATTGCTGATTTCCGATAGCTTTCTTTTGAAAATCTCAGTTCTAAAATGTTTGACTTCAGGCTTTTGAGCACATCAGTACTGTTTCAGTAAAGGCGCTGTTATAAAGCAACACAGTGCTGGAGTTGGCTGGCTACGATTTCCGGTCTGCAGCAGGAAAATTTCTGGAACAGGAAAATTTCTCGACTTGGCACATACATTGTGAGGAAGTATTTTTCGTGTTCATTTTTTCAATCATAATTTTATTAATCGTATATTGAATAACAATTCATTTCGGGAAAATAAATACAGACTAACATAGACAACATATGGCAACATAGCATAAGAATATGCAGTAAATCAGCCCTAAATCTGCATTGAGCTGCTACAAGCATTATATCATCATTGTATCAGCATCTTGAATGCTATCTGTTGTTAAGTCGAATTTCAAATGCTATTTAAATGCCTGTGGCCTGTTATGAGCATTTCGAATGCAGAATAGCATTAATGAAGCATTATCGTAGGACTGCAGTATAGCTGCCGTATATTGGGCCAATAGTGGCATTTATGTTACATTTAAGATGACTTAATTGCCTGATAGGCTGCCGTAAACACGCCTTGGATTTGCTTATAGGTTACCTGAGTAACATTTAAATTGATGTCTCCTGTTGTTCAGATTTTGAAAAAAAAAGAATTCTGGAATTCCATAATATCAGAATTCCAGAATTCCAGAATTCCAGAATTCTAGGATTCCAGAGTTCCAGTTTTTTAGATATTCAGTTTCGCAGATTTCTGGATTTCTTTCCAAGATTTACAAAATTCTAGACTTCCAGAATTCCAAAATATCAAAATTTCAGCAATGCAGATTTTCAAATTTCCAGAATTCCAGAATGCCAGAATTCTAGTATTCCAGAAATCCAGAATTCCAAAGTTTGAGAATTGCAGGATTCTTAAATTCCAAGATTTAGTCCTCTAAAATCAAAAATAGAGAATCAGACACAAAATTTGGAATAAACCTTTCTAATTACGAACATCGAAAGTCAAAAGTCGAAGGTCAAAAGTCTAAAGTCGAAAGTCAAAAGATGAAAGTTGAGAGTCGAAAGTCGAAAAAATTGTCGAAAGTTGAAAGTCGAAAGTCGGAATCAATAGTCATAAGTTTAAAGTCGAAAAACAAAAGTCGAAAGTAAAAAGTAGAAAAGCGAAAAGCGAAAGCCGAAAGTTGAAACTCGAAAATTGAAAATTTGTACGTAAACTGGATTTGAATGTAATATGTTACTTCAAAGAATTTTTAACTCGAAAATCAAAAATAGAGAATCAGACACAAAAAAAATGTCCACCTCTGGCTTCTTCACACGCCTTCAATCGCTTGGAGAAACAATCGACATTGAACGTTAGGTCTTCTATAGATATAGCATCCCAGGCTTTGGTTAGACAACGACGTGTATGGCTCAGTAGCGTTTCTGGACTCAAGAATATACCAAAGGGAATAATCCACTAGATTCTGGTCAGGAGAGTTGGAAGACCTTTTTCTTTTTGGTCAAATATGTAGCGTCCTTTTTGCTGTGCATGATGCCCAATCTTGTTGAAACGTTCATATGTTCTTATAAATATGTAAACGTGCCATACAGTGTCAGTCTGAAGATATATAATATAATAATATATAGGATAATATTTCCTCACCCTGTACACAGATAAAAAATAAACATTGAATATTCTGCGTTACCTAGAGGGAGTGCTAGGTTTGGCAGAAAATAATGGGATATTTCATGTGAATTTAAGCCAGATAACGCCTGAATCTAGCCTGTTGTAAGAAAGATGGCAAAGATTGTAGTATGGCGCATGAAAGATTGCATACAATTTCGTTGTTTACGCCTCCTTTGGTTTGGAATTAAACGAGGGGAAATTTTACGCGCCTGTTAAAATTAATTATTTTTTTCTGTGTAGAGTATGGTTGTATTTGACACAAAATTGTACTTATGTTGAAATGGTTCTTGCATCGAAAATTTTCTTTAAATGATTGTAGGAATGCATAATGAACACTTAGTTGAGAGCAGGTAATAAGCTTATTGTTAAACCAATAAGTTTGAAATGCTAAGACAGAAAACAAGATACAAACGAAAGTCCTGAATAACTCGGGCTCAGAACCAAGTAAAGCCTCACCCTGACTCATGCCTTAACCATCACCATACCTTTGCAAGAAACTCACTTAACTTCCTATTCCAGGAACGCACATTTACCACAGCAAACCTTCCATAGCCAATTTCGTTTCCAACCTGCCCGACCGCAACGACCCGATCTAAGAGTGGTAATAAATCTCCTTTTCCTCATTATTTACCACGCATTTTATCACAACTCCAAAATCTTGTAGCCACGTATAACTCGCAAAATCACAGGTGTAAAATTACACGCCTCGAGAATGCGCGCCTCTGGAGCCCCATCACTTCCTCCCTCAACACCCCACCCCGGCTAATTTACTGCCTGTTAACCTGATTTCTTGCCTCGCTGTCGCACCTGCAATTGAATTTGCATAAAATTTTCCCACTCCACCCGTTCCCATCAAGTTGTACAAAATTGAAATTTTCCCGGGCGAGTGAAAGTCTTCCCCCCTGGACTCTGGAGCCATTGCACGCTCGTCTAGAACACAACTTGTGTGGCATCAAAAGAACAGTAACTTTTTGCAACGACCTTTATCTCCCATCCCTGCCCCATTCCAGAACAACAATCTCCCGAGCGCACACACATGGAACCTAAAATTGCGGAAACTACAGCCAACAACCAACAACGACCAGTTCTCTACCATTGGACAACAACGACGGCGACGGGGGATGAGGGTGCGACATCAAGGGGAAAAATACTGTGTACATTGTTTCCGAGGGAAAATTACCGTCATTAACATGCAAATTGAATTGTCACTCACTCACTTCACTTGACTACGGCGTTTGTGCTTCGAAGCGCGAGTGTGGGCCAACTCAAACTGCTGCAAAGTACGGTCGTTCGACTTTCTCTCTCTCTCTCTCTCTTGGGGCGCACCACTTAATCATAGGCTCATTTACCCCTCAAAGAAAAAATAAAAACACCCTCGGATTGATGAAAGCTGAAATTCTAAGATTAAAATTTGACTTTGATGTTTAGAAGTTCGCTTTCAAATGGTTCCACATTCAACTTTTCAATTTTCTAATATCATCAACGATCGAAGAACCAACCAGTCTTCCAAAGTGTTTCCCAAGGATATCGGGAAAAAACGCTTCCCCTTTCGATGTTCACTGGTTTTTTGGCGATGAAATTGGTTTCCCAAGAGGGTGAAGAAGCATGTTGACCATCGATGAAAGGAAACATCTGTTCGGATGCTGAGAAGAAGGGGAGATGAAAAGTTTTCCGAATGCCGCTTTGAAAACTAGCTAAAGATTAATGGGAAAACGAGCGAATTTTGTATCCCTTTTCATCTGCGTCTGCTCGGAGGGTTTAGAAACAGATAAAATATGCTGATCGATTTGCGAGCTCAGGAAAGGCTTTGCTTCGGTTTTAGCTGCGGCAAATGATTTATCACATCGGAATTTATTGCTGCCATACATTTCCAATTGATTTGGATCCTTTTCGGCTCATTATGCGAACTTATGGGATGAACTTGGTCACGTTCGACTTTAGATTTTTCGGACCAGAGAGAGTCATTTTCCAAGGCACGTGCGTTTTCCGCCTTTAGCACCCTCGATTCAGTTCCCAAAGTTTGGGGAAATTATCATTCCACTCCTGACAACAAGGGCCTTCCATCATGGGAGGGTGGGGAACGCAACATTTTTCTCGCTCAAAGTTCCCTGTCATCAGCGCGGAACACAGTCTAAGCGGACATGTAGCAAAGTGGTACGATGATGGTTGCCTGCCTGGCTCTTAACCTTTCAACCGGTGCTGTCAGCGGTGGAAGCGGCGAGGCTGGTGGAAGTCCACATGAATGCCAAGCGAAGGCGAGGTTCACCAGGTTGAAGAAATGACAAAGGAAGAAGCCGTGCAAAGTACTCTCATAATTCAAGTTAAAGTTCGTGCTTTTTAACGAAAATGCCACCCCCAGTTTGTGCGAAATGAGTTGTGGAGAAGTGCGCAAAGAGGCTCGAAGCTTGCCAACCCGGAATAGAAGACACGTTTTCAGTCGCTTTCGGTGAAAGTGGAAGGTTTGTGAGAATATTGTGGCTCCGTTGGTAAGGGGTGGCTGGATTTAAGATTCAGAAACACAGAAATCGAGAATCGAATTTATCAGAAATCAAAAATCAGAAATCAGAAATCAGAAATCAGAAATCAGAAATCAGAAATCAGAAATCAGAAATCAGAAATCAGAAATCAGAAATCAGAAATCAGAAATCAGAAATCAGAAATCAGAAATCAGAAATCAGAAATCAGAAATCAGAAATCAGAAATCAGAAATCAGAAATCAGAAATCAGAAATCAGAAATCAGAAATCAGAAATCAGAAATCAGAAATCAGAAATCAGAAATCAGAAATCAGAAATCAGAAATCAGAAATCAGGAACTACGAAATCAGAAATCGAAATCAGAAATCAGAAATCAGAAATCAGAAATCAGAAATCAGAAATCAGAAATCAGAAATCAGAAATCAGAAATCAGAAATCAGAAATCAGAAATCAGAAATCAGAAGAATCAGAAATCAGAAATCAGAAATCAGAAATCAGAAATCAGAAATCAGAAATCAGAAATCAGAAATCAGAAATCAGAAATCAGAAATCAGAAATCAGAAATCAGAAATCAGAAATCAGAAATCAGAAATCGAGAAATCAGAAATCAGAAAATCAGAATCAGAAATCAGAAATCAGAAATCAGAAATCAGAAATCAGAAATCAGAAATCAGAAATCAGAAATCAGAAATCAGAAATCAGAAATCAGAAATCAGAAATCAGAAATCAGAAATCAGAAATCAGAAATCAGAAATCAGAAATCAGAAATCAGAAATCAGAAATCAGAAATCAGAAGAACATTCAGAAAATCTGGGAACCTGGAAGCTGGGAGATAAAAACTTCAGATTCCAAGGTTTCTTTTCTTCAGAATTCTTGATTTTTGTTTTCCAGATTCAAGCTTTGCAGAAACTTTGAAATTGGGAATCTAGCAATTTGAAAATTGTTAAATGTCAAAATCTCGAAAAAAAACTGCAATTCTAAAAATATTTATGTCTGTAAATCTGGAAATGCCTGGTTCGAAAATCACCGAGATTCCATATTTTAAGATTTCCTGATCTCCAGATTTCCAGATTCCAGAAGTTTTTAAGAAAACTTGAAACTTGGGAATTTATAAATCTTAGAATCTGAAATGTTGTAAATCAGAAAATCTTCTCAATAGCCATCCCCAAATGTTTTACCTAGGAATCTGTTAATCCAGAAACATGGAAATTTTCCAATCTGTTAATCTGAAAATCTTAAAATCTGACAATCCGGAAATCTGGTAATCTGGAAATCTTTAATTTTATTATTTTGAAACACTGAAATACTGGAAATTTATGATTCCTAGATTTCCATATTTTCATATTTAATGATTTCCCGATTTCCAGATTTCGTTTGCCAGCTTTATACCTGGAAAAATGTAAATTTAGAAATCTGGATATGTTGATGTGTAAAAATCTGTAAGATTCTGGATATATGGAACATTGTTAATTTAGAATGTTGAAAATCTGGGATTCTGGAAATCCGAAACTCTGGAAATCTGGAAACCTGTAAATCTGAAAATCTTTAGAAAATCTGAAAATCAGAAAGTCTGGAAATCTGGAAATCTGGAAATCTGGACGAATCTTACAAATCACGAAATCTGGAAAATGAAAATCTAAAAATCTGGAAAATGAAAATCTGAAAATCTAAAAATCTGAAAATCTGAAAATCTAAAAATCTCGAAAATCTAAATCTGAAAATCTGAAAATCTGAAAATCTCGAAAATCTGAAAATTCGAAAATCTGAAAAATCTCGAAAATCTGAAAATCTGAAAATCTAAAAAATCTGAAAATCTGAAAATCTGAAAAATCTGAAAATCTGAAAAATCTGAAAATATCTGAAAATCTGAAAAATCTGAAAAATCTGAAAATCTGAAAATCTGAAAATCTGAAAATCTGAAAATCTGAAAATCTGAAAATCTGAAAATCTAAAAAATCCGAAAATCTGAATATCTGAAAATCTAAAAATCTGAAAATCTGAAAATCTGAAAATCTGAAAATCTGAAAAATCTGAAAATCTGAAGTCTAGATGTCTAAAAATTTTCAATCTCTAAATTTTACGACATGGATAATCTTCAAATCTGCATATGAAGAAATTTTGAAATTTTGGAAATCTAGAAATCTGAACATCTACGGTTCTGGCAATATAAAACTATAAAAATCTGAAAATTTGATAATCCTTAAAATTGTAGATCTGGCGATCTGGAAATCTGCTATTTGAAAATATGTTATTAACATTTCAAGATTACCAAATTTCGGATATTACAGATTTCAAGATTTTCCCCTTACTACAGGTATACCTCGATAGTACGTACATCAACTTTCTCACTTAAAACCGCAATTGCATAAAAACTACTGGTTCTATCTGAAATCTAATATAACCAAAAGGAAGAGCAAGCTTCTGCCCTTTTTCTTGGTTGTATTCGATTTCAGACCAACCTGTAGTTTTTGTGCAATTGTGATTTGAAGACAGCGTGTTGATGTACGTACTATCGAGGTATTCCTGTACATTCACAGATTTTTAAAAAGCATGGAATTTGGAAGTCTGGAAATGTTGAAGTGTAGATATTTGAAAAATTGGAGATCGGGAATTCTGGGAATTTGGACATCAGGTAATCTGGAATGCTGGAAATCTGGAAGCCAAGAAATATTGATATTAAGTAATATTAAATACATATAGAGTGCACATTTTCAACAAACATATCTGTAAATCTAGAAATATGGGAACCTGGAGTTCATTCAATCTGTACAACTGGCAATCTGGAACTCTGAAAATTTGCCAATCTGACAATGTGGAAAACTGGAAATCTGGAAATCTGGATATCTGGAAATTTGGAAATCTGGAAATCTGTTGCTCTGGAAACTAGGAAATTTCGAACTCTGAAAATTTGGGAATCTGGAAATCAGAGAATCAAAAAATTTGGAAAGCAGGAAATCAGGAGATCAGGAAATCATGAAACCTTGAAATCGAGAAATATGGAAATCTGGAAATCTGGAAATCTGGAAATCTGGAAATCTGTAATCTGCAAATCAGCAAATCTTGAAATCTTGGAATCTTGAAATCTGGCACCCTGGAAATCTGGAAATCTGGATATATGAATTTAAAAAATCTGAAATCTGGAAATCTTGAGATCTAGAAATCTAGAAATCTGGAAATCTGGAAATCTGGAAATCTGGAAATCTGTCAATCTGGAAATCTGTAAATTTGTTAATCTGGAAATTTTGAAATCTGCAAATTCGGAAATCAGAAAATCATGATCAAGATATCAGGAAATCTGGAAATCTTGAAAGCAGGAAATCAGGAAATCAGGAAATCATGAAATCTTGATTTTGAGAAATCTGGAAATCTGGGAATCTATTATATGGAAACATGGAAATCTTGAAATAATGGAATCTTGAAATCTGGCACTCTTGAAATCGGGAAATCTGGAAATCTGGATACATGGTAATCTTTAAATCTGTGAATCTAGAAATCTGAAAACAACGAAATCTGTAAATCTGGAAATCTTGAAATCATCAAATCTGCAAATCTGGACATCAGGATATCAGCAAATCAAGAAATCTGGAAATCAGGAAATCTGGAATCATCAGAAAATCTAGCAAACAATAGGGAATCTATAAATCATCAGAAAATTTAAATCAGGATATCAGGAGAGCAGGATATCAGGAGAGCAGGATATCAAGAGAGCAGGATATCAAGAGAGCAGGATATCAGGAGAGCAAGATAGCAGGAAATCAGGAAATCAGGATATCAAGGAATCGGGGAATTAGGGAATCAGGGAATCAGGGAAATCTGGAAATCTGGAAATCTGGAAATCTGGAAATCTGAAAATCTGTTAATTTGAAAATAAACCTGGCAAACTTGGAACTTGAACGCCTTCAAATCTGAAAATCTGGAAATCTGGGAATCTTAGGATTTAGTTATCATGAAATTTAAAAAAAAATCAGAAATCTGGAAATTTTCTGATGTAAAATTACAAAAATGTGCCAATATGGAAATTTTAAAATATGAAGATCTGGAAAACTGACATCTGAAAACATGAAAATCATATTTTCAGATTGACAGATTTCCAGATTCACTGTAATAAAAATTAGCAGATATCTGAGTTTGCAAATTTTCAGACCTCCTGATTTCCAGATATTCAAAATTTCAGATTACTAGGTTCAAATATTTTAAAATTTCGCGGTTTCTATACGTCCAGTTTAACAAATTTTTTGGCTCAAAATTTCCATACTGCAATGAAGAAAAACAAATAATATATCAATATTTCCAGATTTTCAGACTTCTAGTTTACTTTTGTAAATCTTGAGATATGGAAATCTGTTAATTTGAAAGTTTGAAATATGGAAATCTGGCAATTCTGAAATTTGGGAATCTGAGAATTAGGCTCTCTGAAAATCCATAAAATCCAGGTATCCAGATATTTCAAAAGTTAAGAATCTAGAAACCTGGTCTCTGCAGATTTGGAAGTATAAAAACATGGAAATCTGTACTTTTGAAATTCCGAAAATTTGAAACATTGAAATCAGGAGTTCTGGAAACCGTAATTTAAATTCGAAAATCAGATATGCAGATTTCCATAAAAACAAGTGTCCGGATTTCCGGATTTTTACATTTCAACATTTCCAGATTTCCAGAAAGTTTCTGGAAGTCTAGAAACCCTCATTTGAAAATTTGAATATCAGATTTGCATATTTCCAGACGTCCAAGTTTATGTTGTCCATTGTTTTATGACTAAGACTCATGTTCGATTGGAAGTGTGAATTGATTTGGGTAAGAGCGAAGAGCTCGAATTTACAAATAATGAATGTTAAAATGAAACATGTAGACTTATCGTGGGAAAGGATAATAGCTAACACAGCACAATATGTTTAGTAATCTGGAAGTCTAAATATTCGAAAATTTGAGAATTTAGAAATCAACAAATATGGAAGTGAAATAATATGGTTACCTTGAAATTTAAAAATCCAAAAACAATGGAAACCTGCAAATTTGGAGAATTGGATCTGAATCTTGGAATCTGAACATCTTAATATATAATAAAACAAATTTCTAGATTTCCAGATTTCTAGATTTTCTGGTTTCTGAATCTCTGGTTTCCCATATTTTCACATTTCCACGATTTCCAAAAAACCTCGAATCTGGTTTCTGAAATTATGAAAGTCAAGAGTGCTGAAGATCTGATTATCTGAAACATTTGAAAATCTGCTCATCTGGAAACAGTGACAATTTAAAATCTGAAAATCTGGAAATTTTTAAAATAAAAGTCTTAAAATTTGGAGGTATTGAGACACTTATTAAATTTTATGTGGAAATATGAAATTTTCGAATAAAGGATTGCGTCAATCTGTAAATTTGTCAATCTGGAAGGCCGACAATCCAGAAAATTGGAAATCTGCAAATTCAGAATTTTTTTTGAGATTTGAGAATTTTGAAATACGAAATTTGAGAATTCTCGGAATTTGGATATTTTAAAAACTAAGAGTTCAAATGTTCGCAGTGTCAAGCTGCTACTTTCTAGGCTAAACATCTGTTATATATGAAATCTTGAAATCTGATTACTTTAAAAACAACAATCAGGAAATCTGAAAATCTGAAAATCTGGAATTCTAGAAATCTGGAAACCTAGAAATATGGAAATATAGAAATCTGGATATATGAAAATGTTAAAATGTGAAAATCTGAGAATCTTTTGATTAGAAAATATAGATTTTTTTTATCTATTTTTTAAGATTATTGAAATTCTGGAAATTCGAAATTTTTTATATGTATATAATAAGATATTTAGTCGTATGTATATATTTGAATTTAGCATGAGCACAACCTGCCAAACTTTGAACGTAATCATCTGGAAACCTAAAAATCTCGGAAACTTAATACATAAAAATCTGGAAATTTCAAAATCTGGAAAACTGGATATCTAAAAATTTTGAAATTTGGAAATCTGAATATCCGGAAAATTGAAAATCTGAAAATCTGGAAAAATGAACATATTGAATCCTAGAAGCTTGGAAATCTGAGAATTTGTCAATTCGAAATATGCACATTTGAAGCTTTAAAATCGGGGTATTTGGAAATTCGGAAATCATTCAAGTGTGTAAATCTGTGAATCTCCCAATTTGCAAATATAAAAATCTAGAAATCTTCTCTTCTATAAATCTCTTAGTCTTGAAACCTTAAATTCTGGAAATATGAAAATATGGAAATCTAAAAATCTGGAAATCTGAAAATCTGAAAAAAGTGTAATTATTAGTTCAATCAAGACCCATCGATTGAGTCACCCCTCGGACAGCTTTCGTCGCATCCTTCCACTATCTCGTCACCGCACACGCGGCTCGTTTAACTGCATTACATGAGAATGAAAATGATATCATAACTCTGACACTCTCGCCGGAGCTCACACAGGCACGCAGCCACCCAGAATGCCACCCTCCGTTCTCGGAGCAACCTCCGCTCCGAACATATATTTCCCACACGTAATGATATTACACATAAATAATCATATTATCATAAACGTGGTTATATACGATTTTCGGGAGCACTTTGCTAAAGATTTCCTCCACCGGCAGTTGCTCGAAAAAAAAGAGAAACAGAAATCCCATGCAGTACATTTTTATATCCTCCTATGTTTAGAATACGATTTAGATAAAGCAGTCTGCAGCAACAGCACCCTTCGATAAAATAGTATCCACCGACAGCCTTGCTTCATTCGCTTCCCAAACCCGCTCATTGTCACGTTCCGAGCAAACCACTTCTTCGAGCTCGAGAAGATCCTCAGGTGCTCAACCACCGCCCCCTCCCCCTCCCGCCAGCAATTCCGACGTGGCGCACCTTGGCGTTGACATTCATGCTCGGCAACTCCCTCATCTTCGTCGTCGTCCTTGCGCTATCGATGGCAGCATAAATTCACTTTTGCTACATTCTGATGCCACACTAGCTCTCTACCTTCCTGCGCGATGGCGGAGGAGACACACACCACTCCTGGCTGCCACATATTTATGTCATCGGGAAGTTCCTCCTCCCCCCTCCCCTGCGCTCTTCTCCGATGCCCATCAGCATTTTGAAATTGGGTGAGAGGAGTAAGAGTTATTATCTTTATTAGTTTATGGCATCTATAAGTGCTTTTCTGGTAGTGGTCCTCCACGCTGCTGCTGCTCCCGGCAAGATCGAAGGAGGCGGGGGATTGGGTTTTTGACGAGCAGCGTTCGGCAATCGTTCGGATCGCACGTGTAAATCGTGTGGAAAACTACCTCGGTGCTCGTTTAACGGAAGGTGCAGGGGAGGGGGTGAAACGTGCAGTACGAGAAATGGATGCGACACAACAAGTTGGAGTAGGGGGGGAGTGTGAGTGTTTGTTGTGTGCGCGGCACTAGTCACCTGAACACTGTCGAGGTGTTCCCGGGCCACTGGGCCGAAGAGCAGCTTATGTCGTTACTGCATAAATCAAGCAAATGGTTGAGGTTAAGATGAAATTTATGGCAGTTTGATAATAGAATTCATGGGGAAATTGAGTAAGTAGGTTGGCAGTTTGAAACGACTGAATGTTCGGTTGATACACAAAACGTTTCTTATAAAATTTCCAAAATTCCATAGTTTTACAATTTCAGAACCGCAGATTTTCAGATCCTAATATTTTCAGATCCTTAGCTATCCAGATTTTTAGATTTTCAGAAATCCAAATTCAAGAATTTCAAGATTTCCAGAATTTTACAGATTTTTACACATTAACGTGTACAGATTTCAAGATTTCAAGATTTACATATTTCCAGGTTTAAAACTTGCAAACTCGAAATCTGTATGTCAGGAAATCACAATATATGAAAACATGGAAATCTAGGAATCATAAATTTTCAGAATACAAACTCCCAAAATTATGCAATTCCAGATTTTGGGATTTTGAAATTACCAGATTTCCATATTTCCAGAATTCCAGAATTCCAGAATTCCAGATATTCAGATATTCAGATAACCAGATTTTCATTTTCCAGATTTCCCGATTTCCAGGTTTCCAGATTTCCAGATTTCCTGATTTCAAGATTTCCAGATTTCCAGATTTCCAGATTTTCAGATTTCCAGAATTCCAGATTTCCAGATTTTCAGATTTGCTGATTTCCAGATTAACAGATTTCCTGATTTGCTGATTTGCTGATTTCCAGATTTCCAGGTTTCCAGATTTCCAGATTTACAGATTACTCTGTTCCCAGATTTTCAAATTTTCACCACTCCAAATTCACGATCTTCCAGATTTCCAGAATTTTAAAGATTTTTACACATTAACGTGTACAGATTTCAAGATTTCAAGATTTACAAACTTCCAGGTTTAAAGCTTGCTTGGAGATCAGGCAATCAGGAAATCGTAAAATATGAAAACATGGAAATCTAGGAATAATAAATTTCCAGAATGCCAAACTTCCAAAATTCTGAAATTTCAGATTTCCAAATTAAAAGATTTTAAGATTTCCAAATTCACAGATTTGTATATTTTCATGTTTTTGAATTCATAGTTCCTAGGTAGAACATTTGAAGATGACTTTAAAAAAGACTTCTAGTTTCAAAAACTTCAGATTTTGGGGTTTCCAGGTTTTCATACCTTCACATTTTTGGATTTCCAAATTTCCAGCTAAAAATATTTCCTGATTTACCGATTACCAAAAATCAGAGAATCGGATTTCACATCCACCAGGATTCTGATTTCCAGATTTTCAAAACTTCAGATTTCCAGATTGTTAAAGAAATACAATGTTTTAGATTTCAAGATAAATGGATTTCTATGTTTGAAGTTAGGATATATAGATAGCAAAATAAAATTTCAAATTTAAACAAAAATTCAACGTACCGAAATTCTCAGACTTGAAGCGTATTTTTTATACAAGATTTCCAGATTTTTGAATATACAAATTTTCGATTCCAAAATTTACAGATTTCAAAAATTCCAGATTTCCATAATTCCAGATTTTTTGATTTTTTTATTTCCAGACTTTCGGATTCTCAACACTTCAGATCTAAAGATTTATAAATTCCTGAGTTCAAGAATTTCTAGTTTCCAGATCTACCGATTTTTGCGCCTGATAATTTCATGATTTCTATATCTCCATATTTCAAGCCTTCTCCACAGTTTGCAATCTGGAAATCTGGAGATCTAGAAATCTTAAAATACAGTTTGTCCAGATTTCCAGACTTCCGGGTTTCTAGGTTTTCAGATAAACAATTTTTAAGAATTCCAGTTATTTCCAGATTTTCACACAGTAACATCCCCAAATATCAAGATTTCCGGATTTAAAAGTTTATGTACAGCTTGGAATCTTGGGAACTGGATTTTTTTTGAAAAGAAGTATGTGAAAAACTTGAAATCAAGAAATCTGAAAGAATGGAAACCAAAAAGTCAAGAAAACTGGAGTTTTAAAACTCCAGATTTCCTGATTGTTCATTTGTATTCGTTGGATTTTTACTACACGTTTGTAAGATTTTGGTGTTAATTTTGTTTTCTGATTTCTGATTTCTGATTTCTGATTTCTGATTTCTGATGTCTGATTTCTGATGTCTGATTTCTGATTTCTGATTTCTGATATCTGATTTCTGATTTCTGATTTTCTGGTTTTCTGGTTTTCTGATTTCTGATTTCTAATTTCTGATTTCTGATTTCTGATTTCTGATTTCTGATTTCTGATTTCTGATTTCTGATTTCTGATTTCTGATTTCTGATTTCTGATTTCTGATTTCTGATTTCTGATTTCTGATTTCTGATTTCTGATTTCTGATTTCTGATTTCTGATTTCTGATTTCTGATTTCTGATTTATGATTTCCTGATTTTCTGATTTTCTGATTTTCTGATATTCAGATATTCAGATATTCAGATATTCAGATATTCAGATATTCAGATATTCAGATATTCAGATATTCAGATATTCAGATATTCAGATAATCAGACTATTCCGATGATGATTTTCAGATATTCAGATATCTCAGATTATTCCAGATCTATTCTGATATTCTGATATTCTATTTCAGATATTCTGATATCTCTGACTTTCTGATTTTCTGATTTTCTGACTTCTGATCTTCTGATTTTCTGATTTTCTGATTTTCTGATTTTCTGATTTTCCGATTTTCTGATTTTCTGATTTTCTGATTTTCCTGATCTTCTGATTTTCTGATTTTCTGATTTTCTGATTTTCTGATTTTCTGATTTTCCTGATTTTCTGATTTTCTGATTTTCTGATTTTCTGATTTTCTGATTTTCTGATTTTCTGATTTTCTGATTTTTCTGATTTTCTGATTTTCTGATTTTCTGATTTTCTGATTTTCTGATTTTCTGATTTTCTGATTTCATCTCTGATTTTCTGATTTTCTGATTTTCTGATTTTCTGATTTTTCTGATTTTCTGATTTTCTGATTTTCTGATTTTCTGATTTTCCGATTTTCTGATTTTCTGATTTTCTGATTTCTCTGATTTTCTGATTTTCTGATTTTCTGATTTTCTGATTTTCTGATTTCTGATTTTCTGATTTTCTGATTTTCTGATTTTCTGATTTTCTGATTTTCTGATTTTCTGATTTTCTGATTTTCTGATTTTCTGATTTTCTGATTTTCTGATTTTCTGATTTTCTGATTTTCTGATTTTCTGATTTTCTGATTTTCTGATTTTCTGATTTTCTGATTTTCTGATTTTCTGATTTTCTGATTTTCTGATTTTCTGATTTTCTGATTTTCTGATTTTCTGATTTTCTGATTTTCTGATTTTCTGATTTTCTGATTTTCTGATTTTCTGATTTCTGATTTCTGATTTCTGATTTTCTGATTTCGATTCTGATTTTCTGATTTCTGATTTCTGATTTCGATTTCTGATTTTCTGATTTTCTGATTTTCTGATTTCTCTGATTTTCTGATTTTCTGATTTTCTGATTTTCTGATTTTCTGATTTCTGATTTCTGATTTTCTGATTTTCTGATTTCTGATTTCTGATTTCTGATTTTTCTGATTTTCTGATTTCTGATTTCTGATTTTCTGATTTTCTGATTTTCTGATTTTCTGATTTCGATTTCTGATTTCTGATTTCTGATTTTCTGATTTTTCTGATTTTCTGATTTTCTGATTTTCTGATTTCTGATTTCTGATTTTCTGATTTCTGATTTCTGATTTTCTGATTTCTGATTTCTGATTTCTGATTTCTGATTTCTGATTTCTGATTTTCTGATTTCTGATTTCTGATTTCTGATTTCTGATTTTCGGATTAGAATCTGGAAATCTAGAATTCTAGATTGCATCTGATTTCGTATGATGTGAATATTTGGTTGATTAACGAGACGTTTCTTGAATGTGACCAACCTCCAAAAGTTGAAAACTGAAAATCAAACAGCTGTCAATCGAACAGTCAAAAATTGAACAATTGTTAATTAAAGAGTTGAAAATAGGACCATTTTCAACTACACAACTTAGTCGACTCAAATTCCCTCGACACATCGGTCTCCTTTGAAGAAGCAGTCCTTTCCGCACCCCAGATCCGCTCCCGTGGAGTTGAACTCGTTATTGATTCTGAGAAAATTATCCCCAATTGGACGATTTTCTTCACTCTTTGCTCACTGCCTTCCATTGCCGGGAACAAACCGACGGCGAAGGTTCATAATGGCAACAACTTCGTAGTCCTTCTTTGGTGCCGACAAACTTCAAGAGGGTTAGCAAGCACTCACACAGAAACAGATATTCGATTGGGGCTCAGGAAAAGGAAGAAAAAAACGAACTCGAGAAAGGAAAGTTTACGATTGTGAGAAAGATAAAAATTATGCTAAAAGCTGTTTTCTGATTGTAAATTGGGTATCGGTTGTTGGCAAGGAACGAGCTGTGCTGGGGGTTGGTATTTGTTGACGTCGGTTTTACGGCCAGTTATCAATTGCTAGGGATCATTTGAGTAGTTTGTTGTCATCCGAGTCACTGTTGAGGGGGCAAATGACGAGCTCGAATTGATTTCCAATTTACCTTGTAACGAGACAGTCGATGAACTTCGAAAACCCATCCGGAAAACATTCGAGTGTAAACGTCGATGACATTTGGCAAAACAAGCAGAACAAGAACTTTCACAATATGGACAAGCCAATGGCAATGAACGCACATGCAATTGGTTCTCAGAATCGGAAAATGACCTGACTTACTCTCCCCTCTCTGCATCGGGTTCAAACATCGATTCCAAGATTTGCGACTTGCTACCGAGAAGGGGGAGCTGCATAGCAAGGATGTTTTATGGGCTGGAAACTCCCCTATCGGAAACGAGAAATCTAGCTAGGCTAAGCAAAACTTTTCGATTACGGCCCCATTTGCGAAGCGAAGGGTTTCTCTCTCCGGCCAAGGAATGCGTGTTTCTGTGAACAATCTCACCAACATAAATATGGTGATGTGTGAGGGTCCTGATGGTCTGCAATGTTGGGCTCATGTTTTTTCTACCCTGCCGAGGAGTGGGGGTCTGCGGTGTGGATGGGAAAGGAGACGGATGGTAGATAAGTGATAGGCCATCGGGTGTCCCGTTACACACCAAGCTTGTTCTCAGCCTCTTCCACTTCCTCCACCAACGCACTCACACAGCACAAGGCACATCATTTAGTCGAGGTTGCTCAACGGGATATTGCTTCAATCGATAATTTCAATAAATATTTGCATCTTGTATGGCGGATGTGTGCACGTGTGTCCGCCCTGCTGTCTATAATGTCTGTGTGTGTGGTTGGAAGACAACAGCCCTCTTCACATGTACGCATTAGCTTAAGTGAGGATCTGGGATCTGCTGCCAGTGCTACGATGTATGTACAAACATTCTAACGAGCAGTTAAACACAAGTCCCCCGTGTGAGCTCGGTGATGATGCCTCTATGCAGTAAGGTGGCAGGCAGTTTCCTTCGGTGGCCAGTGATGTGCACTGGGCTGAAGCGTGAACCCTTTCGGTATGGTGTGTTTATCATTTAGTCAATTTCCTACCGAACATGAGGCATAGATTTATAGTGACATCTTCCGTGAACGATTGTAGGTTAACTTCTTACCTTGGACGGTTAATGAAATATGAAATTTTCTACATCAAATTCCAGCAACAGTGTATCAAGCAATACAGTACAACATCAATGAATATAAACAAGCGATAATTATCGAAATAAGAGAACATCAATTTGAGAATCTAAAAACACGCAAGTTTTGTAGGTGATCAGAACCCAAGCAACCAGCAACCGACAAAACGAATTGCAGCAACTTGATTGCAACTTAAATGAGTAGCATTGATGTTATTTTAACCTCTTTGCAACAAGTGTGCTGCTAGGAAACACCTTCAAAACATTTTTTTATTAGAAAATACTTCAGAGAAAATTTGAGCATAACAGAAACTATTCCAACTTCATTGAAATATACCTACATACTGTATCCTAGAAGGTTTGAGCTGTTTAGTGGAATACTTGTAACTAGAAATCAGAAAAAAAATTAGTATTTTCAACAGACAGACAGAAGTCTGTACATGTAATACGCGTATCTGTCAGGATAAGCAAAAGTAGTTGGAATTAAATGGAAAATACTAATTTTTCTTCTAATTTCTAGTTAAACCTACATACTGAAAAATTAGAAATTAATTGTATAAGAATTTTAAAAACCTCAGGATTGGGAAATCTTAGACAAATAACCTGTTAAGAAGGATTGTCTATCTTATTGTCGATATGAAAATTGAGCAAAGAAACGAGATATTTAAAAGATTGGAAATGCATCTAAGAATGCTAAAACGGGTCAAAAATCAATAAAAAAACTCTCAAAGCAACCAGACCACTTTGAAAAAACTTTGGGAATCCAATATCCAATCCAAAGGATACGAAGGATACGAGGACACGGTACATTTGTGAAAGAGAAGTTTCCTTGCTATCAAAGATCATGAGGGTAAAAAGCTTTAGATTTCCTAACTTCCAGAATCACTGATTTACAAATTTCCAGATTTCTTGATCTTGAGGTTTGAAGATTTCCAGATGCCCAGAATTGCGTATTTCAGATTTTATAATTTCAAGATTTCACAATTTACAGAGTGACAGATTTCCAAATTTTTTGACTTCCTCCCAAATTTCCAGTTTTCTAGTTTTTCAGATTTCGAGATTTCCAGATTTCCAGATTTCCAGATTTCCAGATTTTCAGATTTCCAGATTCCGGGTTTACTGATTTCCAGATTTACTGATTGCCAGATTTTCAACGTTTCAATTAAAAAGGGACCATCTATCCAATGGCCCATAATCCATGTTTATACAGATTTTGAAAATTTTAGACTTCCAGGTTTCAAAATCTTAAAATTTCTAGAATTCCGGATTCTTAGGTTTCCAGATGTCCAAAATTGTAGAACTCTAGATTAAAATTGTCAGGTCAACCAGATACCCAAATCTCCACAAAACTGGACATCCTGATTTTCAAACAAAACCAGAATTACAGATAACTAGATTTCACAAATTTCCGGATATCAAGATTCCTTTGTTTCAAGATTTCAAGGATTTTAAGAATTGCACATTTCCAGATTCCAACATAACCAGATTTAAAGTCCGTATGTTGAGGGGACATTTTCTAAATATTCACGACTTCTCGTTTTTTTTTAAATTAATTTCTAAATTTTCAAGTATCCAGATTTTTTGAATGTCTCGTTTCCTGCGTTGTAATTGAAAAAGGATGTCTGGAAATCTTGAAATCTGTACAATTGAAAATTTGGAAATCAGATTCCCAGATGTTCACGTTTTCTGATTTCCAGATTTTCTAATTTCTGAATTTCCAGATTTTCACAATTCCACTTATCCAGATTTCCAGAAGCTTAGAATCTTAAAATCTGGAAATGTTGAAGTGTAAAAATCTGCAAATCTGGAAATCATGAGTTCTGGAAATTTGAAAATCTCTTGACATATGAAAATGTTTCAATTTGGAATGACGGTTCTCCGGAAATCTGTAAATTTGTAAATCTTAAAATTTGAAAATCTCAATATCTGGAAATCTTGTAATCTGGAAATCTGAAAATCTTTGAATCTGAAAATCAGAAAAATATGGAAATCTGCAAAATTGGATACCTGGCAAACCGCAAACCTCTACAAACATTTGGAAATCTGGAAGTCAGGAAATCTGGAAATCTGGAAATATGGTAATATAGAAATATGGTAATCTAGAAATCTGGAAATCTGGAAGTCCCGTTATCTCGTTGAAAATCTTTTAATCTGGAAATTCATTGGTCTGGAAATCAATTGATCTCGAAATCTTGAAATCTGGAAATATTGAAATCTGAAAATCTGAAAATTTCGAAATCAGGAAAGTTGTAAATCTGGAAATTTGAATGTATAGATATCAAGAAAACGGTATACCTGGAAACCTAAAAAAACTGGAATTTGGAAAAATTGGAAAATCTGCATTTTGGAAAATGTAACAAATCAGGAAATCTGGAAATCTTGATATATAGATGAATGGAATTCTTGACATCTTAAAAACCGCAAATCCCAAATTCTTGAAAATTGTAATTATAAGATTCTAGATGTCTGGAAAAAAGGAAATCTAATAATCTGGAATTTTGGAAATCTAGAAATCTGTAAATCTGGAAACCTAAAAAATGGAAGTCTGGAAATCTGAAAATCTGAACATCTGAAAATGCGGAAGTCTAGAGATCTTGATATCTAAAAATTTGGAAGTCCAGAAATCTGGAAAACTGGAAATCTGAAAATCCAAATAACTGAATATCTGGAAATCTGGAAACTCAGATATCCCTCTGGGAGTTTCGGAATCTAGAATTCTAGAAATCTGGAAATTTGAAAATCTGAAAATCTGAAAATCTGGAAATCTAGACAACTGGACATCAACTGTATACTGTATACCTGGCAACCTCAAGAGCAAGAAATCTGGAAAACTGCCCTTAATTTGAAAATCTAGAAATCTGGATATCGAGAATTATGAATTTATGGTAATCATAAATCTGGATCTCTAAAACTCTAGTACCTGGAAATCTGGAAATCTAGAAATTTGGAAATCTTGAAATCTGCAGCTCCACAATCAGGATTTTTCTGAGACAAGATTTTTCTGAGACATTTTGAAATCTTAATGTCTGTAATTGCGGAATTCTGGAAATCTAGAAAACCAAAAATCCTGAAATCTAGTAAATCGTGTATCTAAAAATCTGGAGAGCTGGAAATAAGAAAACATTGAAACCTGGAAACAGGAAAAAAATCTATCTGGACATCTTAATATTTTTGAACTGTAAAATTTGTTAGTCTGTAAACTAGGTTAGTTACTTGACACAATGGTGATACCGTTACCCAATGAGGTACAACCGAGGTGCGAGTATTGCTAGTGAAAAACTAGGCATTCTTGACTATCCTGCAAATCAGTAATATACTCCAAAAATATCCATGAATAACAATATTCTAAAATCACCATGAATCCTTCTTATCTCAGGTATGTTACTATCCTGATAACTTCAAAGCTTGCATAGCTTACAAAAAGATTCACTCTTCTCCTAGAGAATTTTCTTCTCAACCACGTATGTATTAAATTTTCAATCGTTTCTTGTTAAGGATCAAAAGATAATGGTTCTGGTCAAGAAAATCTGGAAATCTGGGAATCTAAAAATACCAGATTTTTAAGACTTCCAGATTTCCAAATCTCAAAATTTCTAGAATTCCAGATTTCCAGATTTCCAGAATTCTAGCTTCACAACTTTATAAAAATGCGAATTTAAAATTTTAAGGATCACCAGATATCCATATTTTCACAAAACTTGATTTCCAGATTTTTGAACAACCAGATTTCCAGATCACTAGATTTCCAAATGGCCTGTTCATAAACCACGTAGACACATTTTTGAAAATCTCTGACCCCTTCCCCCTCCTTTCCTCTCGTTGACTTTTCTTCATACATTTTTTGAAATTTTGTATTCCGTGTAGACTCTGATCAAACCCCTCCTCACCATCCCCCCAGATAAATCTACGTGGTAGTGGTTTATTAATAGCTTCAAATTTGCAGAAACCATGAATTCATGATTTCCAGATATCAAGATTTCAAGGATTTTAAGAATCCCAGATTTCCAGATTTCAATATTAGCAGATTTCTTGTTCGCCCGATTTCCATGTTATACATGTTGATGATTTCTCGTTTTTTTTTTTATTGATTTCTGAATTTCAAACATCCAGATTTTTAGAATTTTTGATAACTTGCGTTGTAATTGAAAGGGTTTGATTTTGAAATCTGGACAACTGAAAATATGAAAATCAAACTCCCAGATGTTCACGTTTTCAGGTTTCCAGATTTTCTTATTTCTGAATTTTTAAATTTTCACGTTTCCACATTTCCAGAATTTTACAGAAAGCTTAGGATCTTAAAATTTGGAAATACTGAAGTGTTGAAAATCTGGAAATCAGGAGCTCTGGAAAAGTTGTGATCTTAAAATATGAAAATTTTAAAATCATAATCTTGGGAATTTGAAAATCCGAAAACCTGAAAAACTGGCGATCATTAACCGGAAAATTGGTTTAAATGGTTATCTCCTGAACTTATGCATTCCTGAAGTATAGTTTTTTTTTATAAATAGAAGAAAAATAACGAAGATATACAAATATTTTAAAAAAAAATATCTATGGCAATCTGCAAATTAGATTACCTAGAATTCGGTAAATCTGTAAATTTGTTAATCTGGAAATCTGAAAATATGAATATTTGTAAATCTGAATGTCTGGTATCCCAGAAATTTGTAAACGTAAAAACCTGTCGAACTGGAAATCAATTATTTAAAAAAAAAATCACTTCAATGTTTGAAAACGTGGTAATTAAGATATCCAATAGTTTGAAAATCTTCTTAGCATGGAAGATTTAACTTGAAAATCATTTCAGATTTTCTACTTCCAGATTCACAGATTCACCGTCAAGTAATGA
This sequence comes from Aedes japonicus, assembly GCA_034211315.2. Lineage (NCBI taxonomy): Eukaryota > Metazoa > Arthropoda > Insecta > Diptera > Culicidae > Aedes > Aedes japonicus. Next base: position 111,314 of record JASCZW010000464.1, read on the forward strand.
ATTTGCATATTGCCAAAGATAAAATTATTATAATTTCAATGTTTAATTTATTTTTTGTTTCAAAAATTTGTACCAAGAATTCTCAATTGTCAGATTTTCAGATATGCAAATTTTGAGACTTCCAAATTTCCAGATTTCTGTTGATCACCAGATTTTCATTTTTCTCTTTAAGAAATTTGCAGATCCCCGCAAAGAAAATCATCAGGATTTTAAAATTTCAAAATTAATAGACTTCCATTATTAAAATAACCAATTTCGGGTATTATTCGTTGAAGGATTTCAGGAGGACAAGATAAACAGATATACCAATTTCCTAGCTAACAAGTCTCCAGGTTTCAAGACATCCATATTTCCAAATTTCCAAATTCTCCAAATTTCCAAATTTCCAAATTTCCAAATTTCCAAATTTCCAAATTTCCAAATTTCCAAATTTCCAATTTAAATTTCCAAATTTCCAAATTTCCAAATTTCCAAATTTAATCCAAATTTCCAATTTAATTTCAAATTTCACATAATTTCCAAATTTCCAAATTTCCAAATTTAACCTCCAAATTTCCAATTTCCAAATTTCCAAATTTCCAAATTTCCAAATTTCCAAATTCCAATTTCCAAATTTCTAAATTTCCTAGTTTCCAAATTTCCAAATTTCCAAATTTCCAAATTTCCAAATTTCTAAATTCTTCAAGTTTCCAAATTTGCAGACTAACTTATTCTTGATTTCTAGATTTATAGATTTCTAGATTTATAGATTTCTAGATTTATAGATTTGCAGATTTCCAGATATCTAGATTTCCAGATTTTCAAATTTCCATATTTTCAACTTTCTTATTTCACAAATTCCCAAGTTTCCCAAAATTTCCCGAATTTTCATTTTTTTTAGAGATTCCGATATCCTTGTTTCCCAATTCCAGAATCCAGATTTTTGGACTTTATCATAATCAGATTCATAGTTTTGAAGATTTTTGGATTTTCATGCTTATGGGATTTCTGAGTTTCAAGATTTATATATTTCCACGGTTCCAAATTTTACAAACTTTATTTTTTTAAGATTAACAGATTTGCTGGTGTCCAGATTTCTAGAATTCTTGATTTTCAGACTTCTAGATTTCCAGCTTGTAAATTTGCAGTTCTTCAGATTTCTTGATCTACAGACACCCAGACATCCAGTTTTTAAAATTTCTCAAATTTCCAAGTTCCCCAGAATTTCCAAAATTTCCCAAATTTTCAAAATTTCCAAAATTTCCAAAAAAATTGTATTCCGATTTTCTTGTTTGCAAATCCGCAGATGTATGGATTTTCGGAAATTTACCTAATCAGATTCACAGTTTTGAAGATTTTTGGAATTTCATGCTTCTGGAATTCTTATTTTTAGATTTCCAGATTTTTGAATCTCCGATTTTTCAGATTTTCAGATTTTCAGGTTTCACAGATTTCCCAATTATCAAATCATTAGATAATTTTTATTCGAGAATTGAATCTTTCTCACTCATGATTTCACATGATGTTTTCTTTGGAATATCTAAAATATTTCAGGATCTATTGTCCTGATTCCTGGAACCTGCATCTAGATGCTTGAATTCTTAAGCTTAATACCAGAATTGTGAGACCCAAATTTTGAATCCTGTATAACGAATCCTGAATCATGAATCTTGAATCCCGAATCTGGAATTCTAAATCATGAATCATGTATCATGAACCCTGTTACATGAATCTTGAATCCTGAATCTTGAATCTTGAATCTTGAATCTTGAATCTTGAATCATAAATCTCGAATCATTAATCTTGAATCATATTCTTGAATCTTGAATCTTGAATCTTGTATCATGAATTTTGAATCTTCAAATCTTTAAACTTAAATCTTGAATCATGAATTTTCAATCTGGATCTTGAGTCCTGAATCTTGAATCATGAATTTTGAATCCTGTGTTTCGAATCCTGAATCTAGAATCTTGAATCTTGAATCTTGAATCTTGAATCTTGAATCTTGAATCCTGAATCCTGAATCTTGAATCTTGAATCCTGAATCTTGAATCCTGAATCTTGAATCCTGAATCTTGTATCTTGAATCTTGAATCCTGAATCTACAATACTAAATCTTTATACCTGAATCTTGAATCTTGAATCTTGAATCAGGAATTTTGAATCCTGAATCTTGAATCCTGAATCCTGAATCTTGAATTTTGAATCCTGCGTTTCAAATCCTGAATCTTGAATCTTGAATGTTGAATTTTGAATCCTGAATCCTGAATGTTGAATCCTGAATCCTGGATCTTGAATCCTTAATCTTAAATCCTGAATCTTGAATCTTGAATGTTGAATTTTGAATCCTGAATCCTGAATGTTGAATCCTGAATCCTGGATCTTGAATCTTGAATCTTGAATCCTTAATCTTAAATCCTGAATCTTGAATCCTGAATCTTGAATCCTTAAACTTGAATCCTAAATCTTGAATCCTTAAACTTGAATCTTGAATCCTGGATTTTGAATCCTGGATTTTGAATCCTGGATCTTGAATCCTGAATCTTGAATCTTGAATCCTAAATCCCTAAACAAGAATTCTGAATCTGGAATCCAAGGATTTTGAATTTAGTGCGTTGTAGCCAGAATATTCAATCCAGTATCTTGAATCAAGAATCTTAAATCCTGAATCTTGAATTCAAAATGTTGAATCTAGAATCTTGAGTCTTGAATCTGGAAGTTTGAATCTCGAATCCTGGATTTTGAATCCTGCATTATCAATTCCGAGTTTTCAATCCTGAATCTTGGATTCTGAATCATGAATCTTAAATCCTGAATATTGTATCCAGAATATGGAATACTGAATCTAAACCCCTGATTTCGAAAATCTGAAAATTTCATCCTAAAAAATTACCAAATATCTAATATGACAGAATTTCTAGATTGCTAGTTATCCAAATTTCAGGATTTTAAGATTTACAAATTAGCATATTGCCAAATTTTCAGGTCATAAGATATACAATTTTTGGATTTTAAGTTTTCGAGATAGAACATTTTAAAATTGATTATTGAAAAATGGAAAATTAAAAATTGAAAATTGAAAATTGAAAATTGAAAATTTAAAATTGAAAGAAAATTGAAAATTGAAAATTGAAAATTGAAAATTGAAAATTGAAAATTGAAAATTGAAAATTGAAAATTGAAAATTGAAAACCCCTTTGTTTGCCTCTGTTCCTCCCATCGCTTCCCATTTATTTCTGCAATCAAGCGATATGTTAACCGTTTGGTTTCAGCCCATTCGAGTTTGCGGAAGACGGAAGCATCCTGAGTGCGCATATGTGGTGCGTGTTTGTGAAGCTCGGTCCAGCTCGGTGGTTGCTTGCATGGGCTCGGTGAGTGTACATCCATTAGCTTAGCCGCTACATACGTACCCACTTCAGCCCACTAGACCCCCAGAACACACTTTGACGACAACGACAAGGAGAAGAGTTTTCTTATCCTGCACAAACAACTTTCAAGAGTTGATAAGCGAAAATGGACCAGCAACAGCAGATTCCATATTCGGTTCTACGTTCTTCCTATCTATGGTCCATTCTTTGCCTGCCCGAAATGCCATCATGCGTGGTTATGTTTGGTTGGTTGCCGAGCAAAAACCGATATCAAGCAAGCCCAAGCAAGTTTCTGTTAATGATATTTATTTAGGGTTTCAAGTTTTACCTCGAACTGCCATCGGAAGCAGAAGCAGGCAACTCACGCATATCCTTCGGTTCCTTCCAACTGATAATCCTTTCCACGCCCGCGCCCCCTCCATCGTGAACACACAGAGACCATTGTTTATCCAGTGGCCTTCTATCCCAAGCCGTTCGGTCGTCTTTTTCCTGCCAACGCAATCACCAGGCTGCCGAGCTCCAGATCGTTAATCCTTTCCTGAAAATGAAAAATCCACCCACAAACCCCAATCAGCCAGTCGGCGAAGATGGCAGTTGGCGCCAGAGTGGAAGACGGCACACTGCTCAAAACTTTGGCGGTTCTCCTGGAATGAAAAATTGGAAACTATTTTTTCCCCAACATTTGTCATGACAAGCCATCAGAAAAGTTGTTTGTTCCAGCTTCGGGTTTTTTTCTTCCATTTGCAATGGCATTTTAAATTCCGGCGGTGGCGGAAAACTTGTCTGATCCCTTACCTCTGATCTGGCGTTGTTCCTCTCGATTTAGCTGTCAAAGAACTGGTGGGGAGGGGGTGGGTGGAAAGTCGTGTCTTATCCTCTCCGACGGCGACGACGACGACAAGACATAACACGTAAGCTTTGAAAGTTCGAAACAAATTTTGCCGAGCTCTGATATTTATGATTATTATGCAGCTTCCCCCAGCTTGGAGAAAAAAGGAAAGAGAAAGAAATGGAACAAACAAATCACGTCATTCGTGTTGCATTTCAGCGCGATGTTTCTGGTTGAGAAATTGGTAGGGATTGTTCGGTGAAGGATTTCTGTGCTATTTTCTTGGCACCGTTTCCGGAAAGTTTCAATCGGATTGAAATGAGAGAAATGTTGCCACGATTCTTCCCCCGACTGGGCGCTAGAAGTCGGAAGTTTTGACTTAGCTGATTAGTTGTGGACATTTTCTTGGGCATTCGAAATGACTATCTGCGGTTGACGCCATTCAGTACAGTAAGTAAGTTCAACATTTCACCTCACCGTCCAAACCTCAGTTGGCGTACAATTCTTCCGAACCAACAGGTGGATTCCGTACATTCCTGTTCAAACCAGCCAGCAGAACAATCGCAGCAGCCAGCGCCCGAATTTCTTAATGCACGAATTCCACCCGCATTCACCTCATTTGCCTCCCACCTTCACTCTCCGATAAACAAACTTAAATCGTCCAAGCAGGCCAGCAACTTCCCACCGAGCATCACAGCAATCGTAAAAATCACGTCGAAACAAAAATCTCCGTCTCGGCTTTCTGCTTTGTTGCTTGTTTGGCATCATAATGTCCTCCTCCCGTCCTCCTCTCGCCACGACCGAGTCCAGTTCCAGACTAAGTGCTCGCCTGCTGTCCCATCAGAGCAAACCAGACGACGATACCGGGACGATCGTCCGTCCGACCAACCAACCAACCGGTCGGAGCGTGCTATCATTCCGTGTTAATTCACCAACGAGAAGGAAATGAAAATAAACACGAGCTTTGTGTGTTTCACCACCCCACTTCCTACCTCCAGCCATCAGCAGCATCCGCGGGCATCCCGGAAAGCGAAAACCTGCCGGCTCCACGAGGGTGGGTGGCTCTACACCAAAAATTAGTTCAATTTGTATTCGAGACGTGCAGCGCTTGGCACCGAAAAAAGCGATTTTCCGCAAGCTCTTCTCGGAAGAAACTTGCAGCAAGTGACACCGAGAGAGAGAGAGAGTTGAAGCGAGTTTGGTTTGGGAAGGAACTTCTTTCCCGGCGCTCCTATTGCCCTAATAGGAACAAAACCATATTTCCACCATTTTCTAATTACTTATAATAGCTCGGTTGTGAACGGTGGGGCCAAAACAGGAAATCAGGCAACGATGAAGATCTTTTCACGTACGGGCCACTTTCTCTTGGTCCAGTTCCGTCGGTTGCGGCGGTGGTGTTCGTATGAACGTGTGTGTGTGTGTGTGTGTGTGTCTTTCGGTGCGACCGCAAGCTTTACGTGGAATACGGAATGAGACACAGACTCTCTGCTGTTTAGCTCTAGCCCAAGCTCACATTGCCGGTGGGCTTGGGGCCTGGTTGGTGGTGGACCAGAAAACGACATCAAATGAGGGTGTCGGAGGAGAGGGGGGGTTGGTGTGCATAATGAGAATTGTCTAGCTTTGGTTGCCTTGGTCTCGACGGACGTTGAAATCGGTGTCTTCTTGCAGCAGGCTTGGCTTGGCGTCTCCTCTGTGGTGGCCAGAAGATAGGAATGGGGGATGAATCAGGGGGAGGTTGTTGCAACAGTACACAGGCTAAGGTTGAGGACCATTTTCATCTAATAATCATAAAATCTTTTTCACTTCGTCCGAGCTATCATTATCAAGGGGAGTAAGAGTTGTATCAAGGTTCGCTACGGGTGAGGTGAATTCTGTACAACTTTGAGGGGTGAGAAATGCAACAAGAATGCTCACTTTGGTGTGGTCAAATGTTTTCATGAGCTCGAAAGTTCGTTTTCCTATGAAACTGGGTTTTTCAGAGTTGAGAACTGTTCCAGCACTGCCTTAGAACAGACGTGTTTTGAACACTAGAACTATGACTTTCGTGAATCTCAGTCTCAAGCAACAAACTTAACTACGGGGCCAATTATAGACATCGAGTCAGCCATCACTTTGTCGAGTTGGTCGACTCAATCGGTCGCTCGGAAACTAGTGACTGTTCTGTCTCATTTTATCGCGAAAGAGTTTGTTTGGATATTCATTTTTCATCGGTTCAGGATAATGGACTGAGCAAGGAAAGAAACACACTAAATCATTACTTGTTTGCAAGTGAATTAACAGAAAAGAAATCTACTTCCTAGCAAAAAATGTCTTATGCTAACGTTTGCATAAAAAAAATAGAATTTTTTCTGATGGCCACTCCATTTTCTCCAACGTCTTCGCCCTTATGGCATTTCTTGATAAACAACGCAACTTCCGGCAGGCATTTTGTACTATAAATTTCCCGTTCACGGCCAGTCCAGAAAAAAGAAGAGCGGCTTTGACATCCCCTACTCGCTGATTGCCAGCCACAGCAGCACCTTATTGGGAAAGTTGGTGTGTGAAATGAACTTCACCTCGGAGCTCACTTCCTTCGTGGGGGAAGTAAAATACGAAGTGCCCTGCCAGTCGTTGCCATCCAGGGTGAGATAGATCTCGACGTCCATCACCACCGCCACGTCGTGATTCGCCGGGAAAATCGAGTGGACCACCTTATTCAGCCGCTGACACTTCGTCATTGCCTGCAGCTCCGAAACCAGTGGACACGACTTCCGCTTTCTGACATGTATGTTCATGTTCGTCAGGTACTTTTTCACTGCTTGGCCGGTTGAACAGACCTTCCGGCCAAGCGCACGCAGCGATGTAGCCACTTTTCGCTCGGTCTTCCTCTTCAGCATCCTTTGGAGCTTCTTGTTGCTCAGGGTCGTCGTCCGTCCGAAACCGGGCTTTCTTTCGATGCTCTGACTATTGTCTGATAGTGCCAAGATGTTGAAGATGCTGGAACGGGCGTATCCGACGTCCACAAAGTGCCGCACGATGTCCGTTTTCGACGCGGCGGGGTGCCGTTCTTTGAACGCGCACACTTCTGAACGTGGTTGCTTCACTGTTTTTGCCATCACGGTTAGAGTGCGACTGATAGAGCTGTCAAATTATGTCTGCTGACTCATGGGTTACTATGATTGGTGCTGCATGGGTAGTTTCGTCAGAGCGGGTGAAGGTAAACTCATGATCGGCTACTTGTCCATTTTTTGTAAAAGTTATTAAAAACAAAACCGACGATCGTTCAGTTCTAATGGCTTATTGGACTGATTACATTGATTGTGGACATCACCAGGGGCATAAATTTTGCTAAACAGCAGTGGTAGGAAATTGACCAATAGAGGAAAGGCTTGTAAGATGGAAGAGCGCCACTTTTGACATTCACAACGTCAACACTATCGCGCTGACAAGTGTTAACCTCATTTTTTTACTATTCTTCAATTTTTATTTGCTTTTGGAGTGAATACACTCATTCGATCTAGCTCTTCTAGGTTTCAATGTTCGAAAGAGATGGCATAATTAAAATAGCAATTATTTCTTGTGCTTAGTTAGTGGATATTTCCTATCGATATCAAAAGGTTAATAATTGATTTGGCTAGCATTTTTGATGAATTTTCATGATCCAATGGCATTTCCAAACGAATCGTAAAATGAAATTTTTTATTGATGTTTTGTGATTATGGCGTCATGTTTGTAAGATGGAACACTGTTAGGCTTGTAAGGTGAAACACACTTTTTTTTTTGTTTTAAAACATATGAATGATATTTTTTATGTTTGAAAATGCCATGGAATCAACAATAAATTGAAATATAACAATACAGTTTTTGAAATAGCAATTTTCGATGGATTTCGAAAATAGGCCATAATTTTTCTTAATGACTATAAATAATCAAATCCGTGGGCAAACTTGGAGCATTCTAGTTCCTCTTTGGAAAGATGTTCGAAAAAATAAAAATTATACATGTTATGAGCAAAAACCGAATCATGTTCCGTCTTACAAGCCATTTTTCGGAATGGCAATTTTAGAAAATAGGCCATAATTTTTCTTAATGACTATAAATAATCAGTTTCGTGGGCAAACTTTGAGCATTTTAGTTCTTCTTTCGAAAAATGTATTTGGATTTGCGAAAAAATAAAAATTATACATGTTACGAGCAAAAAACGGATCGTGTTCCATCCGTGAAAGAGATTTACAAGGCTTTCCTATACGCCTTGGGTCGGAACAACAGAAAGTAAATTACATTTTCTCTCAAGCACAGTCCGTTGCCACACAGAGACTCAGAATAAGAGTGAATGTGACGAGCTTTTGAAAATAATCTTGGAACTCTGATTTGTTTGTCTTAAGTACTTCTAAACGCATTATTTCAGTACATTTGAACTTAGGACTTTCCACGAGTTAAGTGGTTTATGAAATTAGTCCTAGATTTCCTGAAGTAAAAGAGAGAACACTTCTTAGAAGTTTAAGCAGAAACATCCAAAAAAAATCAGGACAAAACATTTTCAAAGTTCAGGATCGTATTTCCCAGAAGTTATGGAGAGACTATCCCATAAAATCAGGAGAGGACTTCTCAGAGCTTTAGGAAGAAGTTTAGACACAGGACTACTTAGAGGTTTGGAATATTCCAGAGGATTCCCAGAAATTCAAGATGGACTGGACCCAGTAGTCCAGGAAAAAAAAACTTTGCCGATGTTCAGTAGGAAACAAACCACGGAGAGTGCTACCTAAAATTTCTCAACAATACGGAAACAAACTTCCACAAAGCCCAAAACGTCCTAGAATTCAGGAGCAAACTTTTCTGAAGTTCAGAAAAAAAGTTCAGAATTTCTAGAAGAAACATTCCAAAAGGACTTCTGAGAATTTCTAGAAGAAACATTCCAAAAGGTTAGTTGGAACTTCCCAGAAATGCTAGAGAACTTTCGCGAAGCTCAGAAGAGAACATTTCAGAATTTCATAATGAGTATTTCTCAAAGTTCACGAAGGAACCTCTTCAAAGAAAAGTAAAAATACTTTCAAGGAGAATAGTGTGTACTTTCAGGTTATTTGAGGGAGATTTTCTCAGAAGTTCCGGAAGAAACTTCCAACAAATTGAAGGGAATCCTGGAAAGTGTGAGCTGTTTAGTGAGATACCTGTAACTAGAAAATGAAAAGAAAGATTGTCACAGTGACACTGAAGAAGTCTGCACATTGTCAACGGAATACGCGTATCTGTTAAGATAAGCAATAAAAATAGTTGGAATTAAAAGGAAATTACAAATTTTTATTCTCATTTTTTAGTTAGTTTTAAAGGAATTTTCCTAGAAATTTTACAGAGGACTTTCCGTAAGTTTCGGTGAAATTTTCCTCGGAGTTAAGAATGGGACTAATCAGGTGTTTAAAAAGAAAAAGCTTAGGAAAAACTTACCAGAGAGGGCCCTACCTATAAGTTGGAGAAGGAATTTCTCAAGAATTTTAAGAAACTTTTCTGAAGATCAGGAGAGGACTCTTCAAAAGTTTTGAAGGAAATTTTCCAAAAGCTTTGTTGGAACTACTCATAAGTGCTAGATGCTGGAAATTCAGTATCGAACATTACAGAAGTTCAGAATCCCTTGGCTCAGTCGGTAAAGAGGCAGCTACAAGGCAATATCATGCTGGAGGCGGCTGGGTGTGATTCCCGGTCTGGTCTAGGAATTTAAGCAAAATTTCTCGACTCCCTAGGCATAGGGTATGTTCTTGCCCTTCAATCATACTAATACAAAAATGGTACCTGACATCGAAAGCTCTCAATTAATAGCTGTGGAAGTGCGTTTAGAACACTATGTTGAGAGCAACCAATAAGCGAATCTTAAAAGCAATCCGCTTGAAATGCTAAATAAAAAGAGAAACTTTCAGAATGAGGCTTTCTCGAAGTTCTGGAATTCCCAGAAGTTCGGGTTAATTGTTCTGAGAAAAACAGGAAGAAGGATTCCAGAAGTATAGTTAAAGACGAAATTTTTCAGAAATTCAGGAAACTTCCCTTCCCCCTTCCCTCAATTTCTAAAGATGACTTTTCAGAAGAACAGGAACAAACTTCCAACAAATTTTAAAAGACTTTTCCAGGCATTTTAGAGAGAACTTTCCCAAAGATATTGAGAAATTGTCCTCACACGGAACACTGTCAAATGATCGATTCCCAAGTGTTTCGCAATCCACTTGTGGGATAAAAAAAATACCAAAAAGGTGGACGCTATCCAGGTGATGTGGATGCCATCAAACAGAGAAGACGTGCGCTCGTTTGTAGGTCTTATTTATCATGAATCGATTTCCAGTCTTTTAGCGCAGCTTGCGATCCAAAAGCTCTTGGATTTCGAAATGACATTGATATTCACTATATATACGGCTTTTCTGATCCATCAATATCCATATTGTAGGGTATTTGACAGTATACCTTTCTTTTATGCAACAGAAACCACCATCTTGGACCCAAAAAATTGGTGCCAAACATCGATTTCCGAAACAGAAACCGCAAAAACGGCATCGGTCATCGATTTCCAGCCTTAATTGGCCGCTTTTGACCCGGAAATTGCCAAATTGCTGAATATTTGACAGTCATTCTAACTAATTTTGCCTAATTTTTGAAAAAAAAAAAAGATTGATTTCTTATAGCGGAGGAAAAAAAATAATTACAAAAGATAAACAAATTGAACAAAGTTGCCTTAATTCCTACGTTTATTGAGCTTTCTACAACAATGTTGCGACTCTCTGTTGACCTGCCGTACAGCAGTAGACTGCAACCTTATCCATGATCGATAGAAAGATGGATTTCGGCTGGTCTTTCTTAGCTTTGGATTCATCGTTTTGGCCAAGATATTGTGAGGCGGTCTTTAATACATCTCCTCCAGTTATCTCATGGCACAATGGGCCGAGATCAGGTCCACCCAAAAGACCACATTCTCCTTCCTGTGATAATTCTTGATGAAGGAAGCAACATTCGGCCGGAACTTCGTACTGTATATTGGACATTCCCTTCTCGTTGATCGTCTGCCACAGGAAGGCCTTCTTCGGGAACTTAGAATTGCACATGCAATTGACGTCAACGCTCACCTCCTTGGTGAGGGCCGTAATGTATCCCATCTCCTGTCAATCGTTGCTGTCCAGTGTCATAAAGGTCTTGTCATCTTTTATGAAAACGACGTCGTGCTTTACCGAAAAGTTGTGTTTCACCAGCAAATTCAGTAGCTCCAAAACTGTTAAGGCAGATATTTTTTTTTTTGAGTACACAACAGGGTTGCTACAATTAGCGAAACACAGGTGGATTCACCGCCTGGTTGCAATGTAATCGCATGGCTAATCGCTCAAACCAGTCCGTTTGTTTATGCATAAGTTAATTGCTAAAAAAATAATGACCTCAAGAATGTGTGTGCATTTGGAAAAGCCAAGCTCCAGACAGTTTGTGAATGTTGTAAGTCCAATCTAATCTAATATCACACTAACGCAGCCTATTCTTGCAAGCATCCTGGAAAATGACGACTTCTTGAACGCAACATTTCCCATGTCACCGCCGAAAAAGTGTCTGAAATCGCTCTACTACTTCGAACCAAGGGACGGAAAAAAGCGTGGAACTCCCGTAACAAACGCATCCATATAGAGTTAAATAATGTGAACATTTGTATTTTATCGTTGGCTAGAAAGAATAGTTTATGCTTCTCCATTAGTCCATTGTTTTATGCATACGTTAATTGCTACAAAATAAGAAGGATCTTAAGAATATACGTAAATTTGGAAAGGCCAAGGCTCCTTTAAAAAATAAGAGAAACTAAGATTTACCGGATGGTTTGTTACAGCTGTAAATTAGAGAAAGTAAATTAGTAAGGCTCTCAAAATTTCTGTATTAGAGAGTATGAGTTTACCTTATTTTTGCGAAATAACCATTCCTAACCTTGCTAAATAAAACACTCCCCTCACCCATATTCTTAACGCAAATTTTTGACAAATTCCTCAAAACAGACAAATACAGAGTTTTCCGGGAGGAAAATGTTTGCATCGCAGTTGTCGCATGGAAGATTGAAGTAAACGGTGATGTGACTTGGCGATTCCATATTCACTGATTTCATTTGAAATACACCAGTGGCTGTATATTCACTAACTTAATTTTGAATCAATAGTCACTGCGCTAAAATTTCCTGTTGAAGGTTTTCCGCCTTTATCAACAAGGAAAAAAATCATCATAATCATATACCCAGAATCCGGGTAGATTTCACTCTTCGAAGGAAATCTAGTTCACTTATTTTTTGACAACTCCACACTGCAAACTGCAAAAATGGGTGCAATCTACTCTGCCACTGGGTAGATTCGAAATAGCGTGTAGTGAACAAACAAAGGTGAAAAAACACACTTCAGCAGATGGTTGATCAATCCAGTATGAGGTAGGCTTGGTTGAAGTGAAATTGAAGAAAATCATTGCAGTAATTATCGGAAGGTTTTCCAGCAATATCCGAATAAAGTTTGTAATAATCAGAGTATATCGCGATATTGCGATAGTATAGGAATGGTTTGTAATGAGTTTTCATAGCTCTATATCATATTTTAAATCAATCCTTTGAAAGTGACAGTAGAAAACTTGAGCGACACGTTTTATTTTTTCAATTTTTTTAGAATTGTTTTATTTTCTCAATACTGTATCAGAGTGATAATCATCTTCCCCCCGAGTAGACGGCACTAATAAAAAGTTCGGTAACTGTTCTTCTGTATGGTCCACAGTCTAAACCAATGTATTGACTTTTTGTGTTGTTTATAAGAAGTTTGTGTCCGGGTAAGGTAAGGAAATCTGTCTGATTCCTTCTTGATGCTCAACAGTAGCTACAGCTGGGATCTAATTGTTATCCCAATTTAAAATATTTCGAATAAGAACTAGTTTGAATCTTCGTAAGGAACAGGTATACCTTCTAGCTAGAAAGTTTAATTTATATTTCGTTTTCGTTTCTTTTTATTGATCAAGTGATATGAAGGATACAATCTCATCGCCTCGCATTACAACCACCTACAAACTTCAAATTTGAGCGGCTGGGTTGATTTGCCGTATTTGAACTCTTTGAACTTTGCAAATAAGGAGGTAACTAGAAAAAAATAACCCTAGGATGTTGTATATGACTCATGAAACACTGGTACTGATATAAACCACATGGAAAGGTATATTCTATTGCTTTAAATGGTTCTGTGGTCCTATTTCTTGCATACCTGCCTGTCATCGTTTGTCGTGAGTCACACATGTACTACGTGCATCACTTCGAACAGTCAAATAATTACCCCGATCAAAGCATCACCCTTTTCGAAGATATTGCAATTACATTGACTTATTATATCATTAGCAAACTAGGTATTTTGGTGATTCAATCCATAAAACAAATGGATAAACAACAACATAAATTGCCACGAAAATGAAAAGTGTACATTTAGTCGTTTCCCTAAGATTGAAGGTACGAAGTCTAAGCGTGAATTGCGGCATAACCCGCCAGAATCACTCCTAATGTCAGTGCCTTTATATAAACGTTCTACGACGTGGCAGTGAAAAAATGACTAGAATGTGTGATACTTTCACTACTGGTCAAATTCTTGGTCTCACATGCCGACGAGGTGAACAATTTGACCCACGAGAGGAGATTACAAGAGAACTGAATTTCTTCACTAAAAATCATCGATTTACATATTCCTGAAGAGCTAAATAAGCCACCGAGAAATTTAAGTGTGTACATCTTCGGAAAAGTGATATTGACCTACGGAAGGCAATCATGATTCGGATTTCAGAGGATAATTCTCAAGAAAACGCCTTGAAAAATCCAACGCTGTGCTGCTCAAATAAATAACCAAAGCATACTTCACGTTCTCCTCGTCCAGACGTACCGATTCCGTCCAACACTTGAGGCAACATTTCAGAAGTATTTCATCGCACCTCGCTAATTAACTTGTTTCGTTGTTTTCCCGTTTCCAGTTGCCGGTAAATCCTGCTGCCACCAGTCCGGCGAGTGACCGGGAGTCATAACTTCCATCATTCGTGGCATTCTTCTGACGTTTCTCCCGGGCGGCGGACGGCGAGCGAGCGAGGGAGAGCGTTCTCGAAAATAAAGCTTAATGAACAGTGAAAATGTTTGACTTTGGCGCCTCGCACTCGTGAAACGTTTCGAAACAGCTTCGAAGTGGTGGGAAAAGTTTTTCTCTGCCAGGACTTTTCCATTCAGTTAGTTGAAGGAAATAAAGTCGGAATTAAAAACGAAACAAAAAACCAAACTGCCCACCTTAGCGGAAAGTCGGCAGGCAGCAACTGACCTTGTTTGTTTTGTAAGCCAATTAACAAAATTCGTCCAAATCGTTGCCCGTTTCTATTTGAACCGTATTTCACCTCTCATTAAAAGTATCTGCAAAATGTGTCCCCTTCTCTCTTTGGGGAGTTTCGTTTATTTTTTTTTTTTTGCTGTCCCGGTGTCCCGTTCCCGTTTGTTGTGAAAAATTATACACCAATGTTGCCACTTTGACTCCGGCAAGAAAAATGGGCCTCCTCTCTTTTATTTTTCTTTCTCTTCCGACGACGCCAACTACGACGTAATTTACCATTTAAATGTAATGACAAGGAAAGTTTATTGAAAAGTTTTTCATTTTCAAGTGATTACACCCATCAGATTGCAGACCCGGGCAGGCAGACAGACCCGCGTCCAGTGCCCGTTTCTCATTCTTAATTTTTAATTAGCAGAATAAAAAATGAACTTTTGCTGTTTGTTTCGCTTTGTTCACTCACTTTTCGTTTTGGGGCGGCGGGGAGTTGCAACACAAATGTATTGTTGTCGTTTTGCTTTACTGCAGAGAGTAAAGGAATAAATGGTTCCACGGAATACTTTTCCCCGGACCAATTGAGCGGGGGGTTTATTTTTTTCTGTTTAATTTGGTAATGTTCCCATTTGTTTCGTTTTTCTGAATATCTGCAATGTTTTAAGAGGAATCTTTCAACACTCACTTTGTCAGTCAGCTCGAATCAAGAGCATCATGAAAGGAAATGCACTCTCGGTGGTTTCAACTTCAACCAGTGGAAAAGAAGATTTAAACTCCCCCCTTTTTACGTTCGTCTCGAGGAGAAAACAGGTTGAAAAACATTGCTAAAGTGGAATTTCGTTCCTAACTTTGTGGGTTGAAGGGATGATGAAATCATAAACTAATCCTATTCGCCATAATTGTTTGTCTTCTCAATTCCAAAACTGAGTTAATCATTGGACTGATAGTTATGGTTTACTATGTCCAGTAAACTCCTAATCTAACGTTTCATAATCAATAACCTACTTATCTAATGAAATTCATGATTCAAGATTCAGGATTCAAGATTCAATATTCAGGATTCAAGATTCTGGATTCAAGATTCAGGATTCAATATTCAATTTTGAAAATTCAGGATTCAAGATTCAGGATTCAAGATTAGAGATTCAAGATTCTAGATTCAGGATTGAGGATTCAGAATTAAAGATTCAGGTTTTGAGATGCAGGATTCAAGATTTAAGAATTCAAGATATAAGATTCAAGATTCAGGATTCAAGATTCAGGATTAAGGATTCAAGATTCAAAATTTAAGATTCAGGATTCAAGATTCAGGATTCAAGGTTCAGGATTCAAGATTCAGGATTCAAGATTCAGGATGCATGATTCAGGTTTCAAGATTCAAGATTAAAGGTATCGGATTCAAGCTTCTGATATCAAGATTAACTCAAGCTTCTAAGTACAAGTTTCAGGAATCAAAACTATAGACCCTGATATATTTCTGAAATTCCAAAGTAATTACCATCCGAAATCATGAGTTAGAAAGACCTAATTCTCAGAAAAAAACATTTGTTTTCAGGTTATCTGAAAATACGAAAAATCGAAGATTCAAAACTATGGGAATTTGAAAATAAGAATCCCAGAAGCATGAAAATCTAAAAATCTTTAAAACTGTGAACCGATTATTCAAAATTGAAAAAATCCAAACATCGGTGGATTTGGAAACAAGGAAAGCGGAGTACCTAAAATTTTTTGAAATTTTTTGGAAATTTTGAAAATTCGGGAGATTTTGGAAATTTTGGGAAACTTGGTAATTTGAGAAATTTAAAAAACTGGATGTCTGGATATCTGGAAATCTGGAAATCTGGAATTCTGAAAATCTGGAACTCTGGAAATCTGGAAATCTTGAAATTTGGAAACCTGGAAATCTGGAAACCAAGAAATCTTTAAATCTTAAGTTAGTGAAATTTGAAACCGTGGAAATACATAAATCTTGAATTCCAGAAATCCCAGAAGCATGAAAATCCAAAAATCTTCAAAACTATGAAATTGATTATGGTACAATTCCAAAATAATGCGGATTTGGAAACAAGAAAAACGAAATATAGAAAAAAAGGGAAAATTTGAGAAACGTTGGAAATTTGGGGTGACTTGGGAATTTGTGATATAAGCAAGTTGAAAATTTGGAAATTTGAAAATCTGGATATCTGGTAATCTGCATGTCGGATATCTGGTAATCTGGAAATCATGACTTCCGGAAATCTGGAAATCTAGAAATTTGGAAACCAGGATACAAATCTTTTATTCATGAAATCTGGAACCGAGGAAATATATCAATCTTGAAGCCCAAAAATCAAGAAGTATGAGAATCTAAGCCTATGAGCCTAGGTATATGGAAACTTGGAATTTCGGAAATTTACATATATGAATTCCTGCAATTTCGTTCTGAAAACCTGGAGATTTAGAAATTTGGTTATCTAAAAGTTTGGAAGTATGTTATTTTAGAGATCTTTGCACTTGAAAATCTGCAAATCTCGTCTGAAATTTCAGAAGAGAATTTCTATTCAGAAGCTCGGTTCGGTTCTTTCTATGAGCTTGATAAGCTGAAGTTATTCAATGAATAGAACCAGTTAGCATGGACAGGCTTTTTTCAGGTATTCGCGAGAAATTTAAATCTCTTAAATATTTGTCAATCAGCAAATTCTGGATATCGTGAAATCTGGAACAACAGAAAATCTGGAATTCTGGAAGCCTTGATATTTGGAAATTTTGGTTTCCGGATATCAGGAAATCTGAATATCTTCAAATCTGGAAACCAGAAAATTTGGAACTCTAAAAATTTGGAAATCAGGAGTTTTAAAAATCAAAAAATCAAATTCCATGAAATTCAATGAAATTCCATGAAATTCCATGAAATTCCATGAAATTCCATGAAATTCCATGAAATTCCATGAAATTCCATGAAATTCCATGAAATTCCATGAAATTCCATGAAATTCCATGAAATTCCATGAAATTCCATGAAATTCCATGAAATTCCATGAAATTCCATGAAATTCCATGAAATTCCATGAAATTCCATGAAATTCCATGAAATTCCATGAAATTCCATGAAATTCCATGAAATTCCATGAAATTCCATGAAATTCCATGAAATTCCATGAAATTCCATGAAATTCCATGAAATTCCATGAAATTCCATGAAATTCCATGAAATTCCATGAAATTCCATGAAATTCCATGAAATTCCATGAAATTCCATGAAATTCCATGAAATTCCATGAAATTCCATGAAATTCCATGAAATTCCATGAAATTCCATGAAATTCCATGAAATTCCATGAAATTCCATGAAATTCCATGAAATTCCATGAAATTCCATGAAATTCCATGAAATTCCATGAAATTCCATGAAATTCCATGAAATTCCATGAAATTCCATGAAATTCCATGAAATTCCATGAAATTCCATGAAATTCCATGAAATTCCATGAAATTCCATGAAATTCCATGAAATTCCATGAAATTCCATGAAATTCCATAGAAATTCCATGAAATTCCATGAAATTCCATGAAATTCCATGAAATTCCATGAAATTCCATGAAATTCCATGAAATTCCATGAAATTCCATGAAATTCCATGAAATTCCATGAAATTCCATGAAATTCCATGAAATTCATGGAAATTCCATGAAATTCCATGAAATTCCATGAAATTCCATGAAATTCCATGAAATTCCATGAAATTCCATGAAATTCAGAGTCCATGAAATTCCATAGAAATTCCATGAAATTCCATGAAATTCCATGAAATTCCATGAAATTCCATGAAATTCCATGAAATTCCATGAAATTCCATGAAATTCCATGAAATTCCATGAAATTCCATGAAATTCCATGAAATTCCATGAAATTCCATGAAATTCCATGAAATTCCATAATATTCCATTTGGAAATTTGGAAATTTGGAAATTTGGAAATTTGGAAATTTGGAAATTTGGAAATTTGGAATATTGGAAATTTAGAAATTTGTCTATAAGCTAGGAAATTGCGATCTGAAAATTCTTAAACTACGAATTCAAATTGGTTCTATTTACAACAGCTGCCTCTAAATTTTAAAATCCTGATATATTCTAGGTAGAAATCTGCAAATTTCACCAAAAAAAATTTAGAAATTTTCCAATCTAGAAATATTAAAAGAAATTTGGAAAAATGGAAAACTCGAGATCAGAATTCTGAAAATCTGATAATTGAGAATCTTGGTATGTATCTAGAAATTTCTTAAATTAAAAATCTTGAAATTGAAATCATGAAATCATAATAACTTTAAATTTCACAATATGCATGTACCTCACATAGAAATCGTTGCATCTGTAAATCTGGAAATTTGTTCATATGAATATCTGAATTGATTTCTTTTTCATCCAAAATTTCTGGAACAATGTAAAGTCATCAAAATTTTCAGATTTTTGATTTTTTTGACTTTGATTTTTCAAATTTACAGATTTTTTGACTTCAAAGTAAGGAATTTTCAGATAACCAAGGATTACATTAATAAAATATCAATATGTCTTGGTTTTTTGACTTCAATCTAAAAAACAATGGATATTTCGGGGATTCATAAATTCAGGATTCTCAGGTAACAGTAAACCAAACATTCCGATTTCAAGGTTTGCAGAGCTCCAGTTTTTCAGCTTTTCAGATTTCCAAATTCCTAAGATAACAGATTTTCAGATTTGAAAATCTCCATATAACTAGATCTCAATTTCTCCAAATTTATAGATTTCGAAATTTTCATATGTTCAGATTTCCTGATTTCCAAACTTATTATTTCCAGGCTTCCAGAGTTTCCAGGCTTCATACTTGCATATTACCATATTTCCATATTAACAGATTTCCAGACTTACAGATATTCAAATTTTCAGATTTCCAGAATTCCTGATTTCCAGACATCCAGATTGTATGGTTCTAAGCTTAAGATCTCAATTGATTTTCAGGCTTAATCTTCCGAGCATATAAGATTTCCAGACCATGAGATTTATTAATTTCCATTTTTTCAAACAATGGAATTGAAAAAATCTGAAAATATTAGATTTCCAGATCGATAGGTTTCCACATTTACAAATTTCTGGAATACCGGACAGCTACATTTACAGATATAAGATTAGTTTTAAGATTTCCAGATTTTTTTCTTTATATCTTTATCAGGGTGACTTCTAGCTTCCTGGGCTAGTTCGTCACCTAGATCACCAGATTTACAAATAAACAGATTTTCCGACTTTTAAGTAAGGAATTTGTAGATTGCCAAAGATAAAACTATTATATCAATACATTTTGATTATTATCCCTATATTTAAAAAAAAATCGCAATTTTGGGTATTCAAAGTAGTCCAAAAAGATCACAAAATAACCAGGAAGTCCGATTTTCCGGTTTAAAGATCACTAGTTTTTCAGATTTTTGAAATTCAAAATTCCTAAGATCACAGATTTTCAAAAAAAAAAAAATCCATATTTTTAGATCTCAATACTTCCAGATTCAAACATCTCTACAGTGTTTCAGATTTCCAGATTTTTAGAATTCTTTTTTTAGATTTCAGATGTCCACACTTTCAACATTTCCAGATACAAGATTTAAAATTTTCTGGAAATCTGGAAAAATGGAAATGTAAAAACCTGGATATTCAGAAATTAGGAAATCGGGAATTCTGAAAACAGGAGCATATGGGAATCTAATTTTCATATTGACAGTTGTCCAGATTTCTGAATATCTGCAATGTAATGTTGAAAGAGGAATCTTTCAACACTCACTTTGTCAGTATGCTCAAATCAAGAGCATCATGAAATGAAATGCATCTCTCTGTGGTTTCAACTTCAACCAGTCGAAAAGAAGATTTAAATTCCCCTTTTTTACGTTCGTCTAGAGGAGAAAACAGGTTGAAAAACATTTCTAAAGTGGAATTTCGTTCCTAACTTTGTGGGTTGAAGGGATGATGAAATCATAAACTAATCCTATTCGCCATAATTGTTCGTCTTCTCGAGTTCAAAACTGAGATTATCATTGGACTAATAGTTATGATTTACTTTATCCAGTAAACTCCTAATCTATCGTTTCAAAGTAAAATCAAAAAGCTACTTACCTAAATGCCAAACTTCGGAACCACATTGAACTTTATAGCTCTTTATTCCAACTACTCTCACGCTTCACCAGCAATCCGAAAAAAAAAATGTTGTGCACTTCTGACCGGAAGATGGTAAACATATTTCATCTCCAAATTGCGTATTGACCAGCCGGCTCCTCTCCCTCGACACTCGATCCGAAAGTTCTCCAATTTCTTTTGAATATTCCGCCCGGCCGGGGTGCTCAGTTAAGTTTTATTCCTGCCCATCTCGGTTCGATATAGACTTTTAACCGAGCCAGTTTCCTTATCGAGCAGCTCCTTCCTCCAGAACAAAGTGCTTTCGGCCAGCAATTTTCCGTTATTATGCTTTCACGTTCACTTTGCCCTCCGGGTTGCGGATTTTCGGGACAGGAAGAGGCAGGCAGTCGTTAACATAAAAGTAAACTGTTTGCTTTTCATCGCAAGGGCTGCTGCGATATGTCGAATAGTTTCCCTCGGTGCTCTTTTGAATGGAGAAAATGTTCCTTTTTGATTCGAATCGTCCCGGAAGTGGAAGTCCATCGAAGGAAAATCACCGTTGCTGTAGTCATTTGCTGTTCGGAAATTTTGAAGAACTTCTTTATTCCGGCAACGTCGAAACTGCGGCAGGACATCTGTCACGCACTCCGAAAAGTGTTTGCCGGGGGATCTTCATTTGAAGCATCATCATTACGGAGCATGCCGGAGAATGATGTGCATGATATCCATCACCGAAGCGGCCAAGACAGACAACGCACTGCGGCGCTTTTCCCCTTGCTGTGCGAACATGGATTATGTGTGCTCACTTGAAGTGATTCTAAATTGAAAATCTAATACCGAGGGAGTCAAGCTGGGACACGACGGAGTCATTTTTGCCATGCTTCATATGTGGGGGCATCTTGAATGGAGACTAGGACACGGATGGCTGACTAACTGACTGACAGCTCACGAGGCGCCGGATGCTACCAACACCACGTCCTCAGCGAAGCGACAGGAGAAAGGAAAATTTCGTCCTTGAGTGAGTTCCCGGTTTAAGGGCGATGAAAGTAGCTAAATTTGACACATTCGGTTGCGCGTTGAGAGTGATTCGGTTCCTTCCTCTTGAGAATGGTTAAATTTTGGGAATGACGTAAATTAAGAGAGCTGAGCGCTTCTTTCTAATTTTTGGCATTTCTGTGTTGTTCATCAGTTGCTGATTGAGAGATCGCTCGTCTTGTTTATGTACGTCCCACATCAGATTTAATCCAATGAGTCCAACCTAAAATGCTTATTTTAATTTAGTAAATCATACAATTCCTTTTTTGTGTTATATGAAATCGTGGCTGCATTCAAATAATAACAGTTAATTACTTTTCCATGCAAGAGGAAACAGACGAAAATCCAGACATTTGTTTAGTTTTCAAACAAACACAATACCTGTTTCCAATTATTGAAAAGACTGAAAGCTATACAAATCATCTCAACATTTGAAAAAATGGTTTTGGGATAATCTCGTTTGAAGTTTTGAATCAAATTTTTGATCAAATTTGTCTATAGACCGGACTCATAAAAAATCCTTTCGAAAACTATACAGAAAAAAAAATTAACTTCAACCATCACGTTAAATTTCCAATCCAAGGGAAGCATAATCAATGAAATCGTTTGCAATCTTCCATGTGCCATGCAACAATGTTTGCAATCTTTCATGCAACAGGCTAGATTCAGGCGTTATTTGCCAAAAACTTACATGAAACATCCCAATATTTTCTTCCAAATTTAGCATTCCTCTTATGTGCATTAGATAACGCAGAAAATTCAGTGCTTCTTTTTATCTGTGTTGTTTCTCGAGTTCTTGCCATTACCTGGCCCCCAATATGCCCCTACTGGCCTCCTTTGCACCTTTCAACAACGGCACTTCAGCGCGAACGACGCGCTCATCCAGCTGCTGAATTCTCATAACTATGACTTTTGTAATTATTCTGCCATGTGAACCTAGAATCTGCATCTTCCGGGTAGCCGTCATCCGTCACCCAAGCAACACAGCTTGTATTAAACAAGTTGAAAATACTGTAAAACGACAAAAAATGGTTATAAATTTAGGTGTATAATACATTATTTCAGACTTTAATATGACGCAAAAAGCGCAAAAAGTGAAGACTTATAAAACATAAAATGGAAAAAAATACCTCATACAAAAATATAATATCGCCAAACGTTGGATTTGAACACTAGCCCTTGGCGTGATATGGGTTTGTAGCTTCTTTGCTAAACCAACTCAGATTGTTGAAAAGTAAACTCTGAGTATGTATGATATGCTTCCCGTTGGCAGTAGAAACCACAATCTTGTACTCATCGTGAATGAGAAAAAGAACACGTTTTGCAAACATATGGTTGGTGTAATGTAATTTCAACAGTATATAGAACTGCCCATAAAATCTTGTCCTGTTTAGTGTATTATAAATGTATAGGAAACATGTTTTTTAAGAACAATAATGAAGTAGTAATCACTTGGAGCAGTGGAAAAAGTATTTTCAGCTCGACCGTTTGTCAGAATTAGAATATCAGTAGAGCTACAAACCGCTCTAAACTTGACATGTTTTGCAATACGTTTATAATGCATTTATAATCACGAACAATTATAAATCATTCTAAAAGATGTTTTGTGTGTTACTTGGGCATATCTTGTGGTGCAATGTTGCCATCAGTTCCCTCTTCATATCCGCTTTCGATGTAGAGTTTCTCTTGAAAGCAAGCTCATAATAGATGTTGTGCTCACATATCCATTTGCTTTTGTACCTGATCGACGTACTCCTTTTTGCGTACGACCAAGTCCTCGAATGCATGTGATTCCAGGATCCCCTTGAAGGTTTTCGTATCACCGTCTCCGATATACTAACTATATTTTACACCGTGTATATCGACCGATCTACGAAACATTTCATTGACCGAATCCACTTCCATTTTCCCGGAAGCTCACTCGTGGTTTCGTTGACAGCTGCTCTTGGGATCTTGGTATTATTCTTTAAATTCCGCGGCGCTTTTCGCAGGCTTTACACACTTTACACTTTTCACCCAAAGCAAAATAGCAAGATTGTATTGCAAATTCGCATGATTTCGTTGCATTTTTCGCTATAAATCGTCACTTGGAGACAAAATGCAACATTGACTGTGTGCAAAAATACAACACATCAATTCGCTATTCAACGAGTGTGTTAATGGGCTCATAAATCATAAATAAGTTTTTACCAACTTGATCGCAACTCGTCGCTCGCATATACTTGCCTGGCTTTAATTATTTCATAATATGCTTCGTTGATCAACATGGTGAAAAATGTGTTTCACGTATCATGCAGTTTTCCCAAGATATGATGGCAAAAATAGCAATTTTAGCCAATTTTTCAACTTTGGGTGTACGTTCTGGTCACGAACCTGTCCGGTATGCCAGCCAATAAGTGTGGAAACACCCAACCCAGCAGAGATCCAATTGAAACCAAAAAAAAGAATCTTTTAATTTTTTTTTTCTAATGTTTTGATTTTTTATTGCGATTTTGTGGAAAGAGTTGAAGTGTTTAAAGACTTTTGTCACATGTTTACCACTAGAACTTATTATTATGACGGAAAAATATCAGCTTATTATTGCGTTTATACTAATTTCCATTGCTTTTTTTGAAAGTTTGACCGGTCACTTTTGAATTATTGAAAGTGAATTATCAACTTTTTATTGCTATTTTAAGTTTTTCTAGTGCGAATTGTTATTTTTTTGTTGGCAGAGTGTTTTAAAATTTCGTGGAAATTTCACATATTTTTATTGCTATTTTTTCCATTTTTATTGATGTTTTATTACCCTGCCTTTTCATTATGGGATTCAGCAGGCACGCAAAAACGCAAAACTTTGCTAGTCCGTTGTATTCTAGACTAACAGAAAATTAAGGTTTGAAAATAGAAATAATACGGTACAGAAAAAAAAGCATTTAAGACAACCACGAAACTCTAAGGAAGAACTCAAAAATAAAAAAAAATCATACAATAACAAGTTAGGCAGCAAACAAATATTAAAAACAGAAAATAATACAAAGATATAATTAGGAAGCAGGTGAGTTTAATAGAAACTGTGATATGAGGAATAAAAACCAACGAACAAAATATGTAATTAAAAAAAAAGGGAATGAGTGAGCATCAAGTAAGGAGAAAAAGATTCGAATACAATAATGTTAGTAAGCACCAAATCGCTGGTAGTTCACCTTTTTGTGGTGCGTTACGGGGTATTAGATCTACTACTCTAGTCTGAATTGCGTAGAATTGAGGAACATGTTTGTGTTTGTAGTCAACGGAACGTATCTTACAACCCGTTCACACTGCAACTTTTTAAATTTGATATAGCCTGACTAGATATCAACATTCATGCATCTAGTTTTCATTGGAAATAATACGTACGACATACGATATCCAGACACTCTCTTTTACACGTGATATAAATTGTAGTCATGATGGGGCATTAGTCCTTACCACATATTATGTCTTGTGAAAAGTGACAATTCTCGGATTGAGCCACCAAGGATGAAATTGATATAAGAAAAACATGGTAGTCTTCTTTTATGTGAGTTCTCATTTTTTATTTGATGTTCTATATTTTGAAATCGACAGGACTAGGGTTTTGATGCATGGTTTGATGCTGGAGTCGTTGTTTCCTTCATTACAATGAATTTATTGTGGACTGATTGAAGATCTCTTCAAGTGATCTCACTTTTCAAAGGGCTTAAATAACAGTAATTTTCAATCAAACTTGATTCATAGCCAAAAAAAAGACACCAGTAACAACAGTTAAAGTAACTCGACATGCACAAAACAAAGGTTCCGGAATATACTACAAAAGATCAAATTACTAATCGCAGCTCAAGAATGAAATAAATAGAAACCTAGAAAAAAAAATTAAGGTATAGAACAAAAAAATGTAACTGATGTATAAGGATGTAAAAAAAATGATAAAGGAAGGCACAAATTCAAACAAAGACAAATGATAAAATTAATTGATTAGGGTAGGGAACGACTTAAGCAACCCGGAGCCCTATTCCAAGCTATCGGGGTAAACGTTAACCTAGAATGCTCGATTTTTTGCAGTATGGTGCTTCACTAGATGGAGCACCATACTGCAAAAATGAGCGTTGTAGGTTAACGTTTACCCCGTGCTTGGAATAGGGTCTCGGGGTGCTTAAGCCGTTCCCAACCCTATAATTTGTGACAAGAAAATAAAAAACAAACAAAAGTATAACTAGAAAATAAGAAGAAAAATTTGTAATTTCCATTTAATTCCAGCCTTTTTTATTGTTTATCTTAATCTTTATGTGGTTTCGATTCTCAAAAGGTATTTTTTTGCAGGAACAAAATGCGAAACATTCAAAACCTAAGTGTAAGGTTGGTTTGTGTAAGGAGTGAATAATTTCTGTTGACAGTGCTTTTGTGTATGTAAACTTTCAGGTGTACATAGTGAGAGAGAGAAGAGAGAGAGAGAGATTGATTGTAGATGTGGCCCTACAGCATCCTTACTGTTTCTAAGTTTTAATGTAGTTTTTAAAAAAAAGTGAGGTAGATATTAAGTACACTTGTTTTTGACTCAGGATAGATATAAGCAAAATAATAATAAGATAGGTATAAACAACATAATGATAGGTAAACGCTTTGTATTTAGAAAATAGTAGATATAACGGCAGGTGGCGAAGGTTTTCTTTAAGTCGAGTTATTAGTACGAGACACTGAAGAAGTCTGCACATTGTAGACGAAATACGCGTATCTGTCGAAGATAAGCAAAGGTAGTTGGAATTAAATGGAAGATACTAATTTTTCTTCTAATTTCTAGTTGAAACTCGATGTTTATACCAAGTTTAAAATGCTTCTGAAATAAAACATCAAAACTTGTGAATGGTCCAAACTGCACCCTTACTGTTGATTTAACAGTGTCAACATTTGAACAACATTAATGTGCATCTCTGAGCAGAGAACAACCGGGAATATGGTTTAATATCTGATTCGATTCCGACGTCAGTTGAATACAGATCACCGTTACCAAAACGGATACTGCTGCAAGGCCAACCATTTTACCCAACATCTCAGTGAATTCTCGTGAAAGGATGCTGAGGATTTCCTGGTTTCCTTCAAAGCTAGAATCACGTCGACATATTCCTTCCCATTTCCTACTTGACCTGCATCTCGGGCAACACTGGCGCCGGTATTGTCTTTGTTAGGGAACACCGGATTTTTACACATTGAAGGATGTATGCTATTCCCAAGCATTATCGGTTGGCTATCTGCGTAGTAACAGCTGATTAGACAATAACGGCGTAGTAACCTCGGCCGGTCATGCTCATGCTGATGCTCACTTTGCTCATGCAGATGCTCATTTTCAAGTACTGCATAAGAACATCGTAATCGTTTTATTACATTTTTGTAAAAAATGTAAACCAAAGACGTGATTACGAGTTCACTGCTCGCTCAGAAGACGCCAAATGAGATCGCCACAGTTTATCGCATCAAAAAGGCTCTGCAAGATGGTCCTAAGAAGCAGAAGCCGACAAATTCAAATGGGTCCGTGCAAAGATTGCTCGCTGTACGTTCCAGTAGGAAACTTGCCAGGGAAGCCAACATTACTGCAAAATCCATGATTATTTAATCATCACAGAAGACTTTCACACCACCTGAAAAGCCACTTGACTCTGGAGCGGATTGAGGATCTATGAGTGTTCGTTCGAAGAAATTGTTTCCTTTGTTGAAGAATAAAATAATGTTAATCCTGTTCTCCGACGAAAAGCTGTTCAGCGTCGATGCTGTGCTATAAATTTTCTCGTATTTTCCTGCCACACCCTGTGGCTCTTTGAAATAGAATAATAAATTTGGTGTTCTTTCTTTATTGACGTTAAATTTCCCTTTGTTCAATTTCACGTCAAAGCAGGCATACGCAAAGAAATTGTTTTAATCTTTAATACAACAGACCTGATTGAGGCTATACCTGGCTTAAACAAGCATGAAATATCCATGTATTTATGAAAAATGCAGCATTCCGCACATGTACATTAGACAACGCAGACAATCACATGTTTCATTCAAACTGTGTAATAATTGTTCTCGAGAAAAAATGCAACGTCCCAAATATAATGAAATTTTTAGTAAAACTTGTTTAGAGTATAATGTTTACATGTGCAAAACTTCGTAACAATCCGTCAATTTGTTACCGAGATGGCTTCCAAGCAAGAAGTGCTTCGGCAGCAAATTATCGGTCGTGGAAAATCCTAGCCTGTTTCAACGGTCCCAATCGGCAATTCGACCGTGTCCCGTATGAGTAAAATTGTTTTGAACTCTTTGTTAGGGAGGGGGGTATTTTAAACGCTACTGCGTCCATTGAAACGAGCTTTTTCAGTCCCTGAACATAGTTACTGTCTTAATTTTTGATGAGTCCAGTCCAGAACTGTCAGGATAGTTTCTCCAAAATATTGGGAAAGTTTTCTCCAGAATGTCTTCTTTATTTTTTTTGGAAGTTTGTTCCTGTACTTCTGAGGATTCGGAACTTCAGGGAAGCTTCCTGAATTACTTAGAAATCCTTTCTTTAATTTCAGGAAAGATTCTTCTATACTTCTGGAAATTCTTCCTGTTTTTCTCAGAATTATTTACCCGAACTTCTGGGAATTCTTGAACTTCGAGAAAGCCTCATTCTGAAAGCCCTTCTTCTTATTTAGTTTTCAAGCTTATTGCTTTCACAATTTGCTTATTACTTGCTATCAACTAAGTGTTCTTAATGCACTTTCACAGTTATTAATTAAGACCTTGATGGCACGTACCATTCTTGCATTAATATGATTGTGTGGCAAGGAAAAATAATACCCTATGCCCAGGGAGTCGTGAAATTTTTGCTTAGCGAAAAATTCCTAGACCAGACCGGGGATCGAACCCAGCCACCAATCATAGTATTAGTTTGTAGTCCGCCTTCACCGACTGAGCTAAGAGATTCTTAACTTGGAATGTTCGATTCTGAACTTCAGGAAAGCTCTCTAGCACTTCTGAGTAGTTCCAACTAAGGTTTTTAAAGATCCTCAGCTTATTTCAGAGAAGTTTCTTGAAATTTTTGAGTAATTCCTTCTTGAACTTATAGGTAGTGCTTTGTGCCTCTCCGGTAAGTTTTTTCCTGAGCTCATTCTATTTAAACATCTGATAAGTCCCATCTTTAACTCTGAGATAAATTTCACCGAAACTTTGGGAATTTCTAGGAAAATTCCCTTAAATTTGTTGGAAGTTTCTTCATGGACTTCTAAGAAGTCCTCTTCTGAACTTTTTGGAGCTTTCTCTCGAATTCCGGGGAAGTTTCTTTCTGAACTTTTTACAATCTTGCTCAAATTACTAGGAAGTAACCGCTATTCTTCTTGAAAAAAATCTTCATGAACTTTGAGACATCCTCACCATTAGTACATGACACTGAAGAAGTCTGCACATTGTAGACGAAATGCGCGAATCTGTTAAAATAAGCAATAAATGTAGTTGGAATTGATTGGGAATTACTAGTCTTTCTTCTAATTTTCTAGTTACAGTTATTCCACTAAACAGTGTAAACATTCCAGGAATCCCTCAAATTTGTTGGAAGTTTCTTCCTGAACTCCTGGGCAAATCTCGCTCAAATAACTAGGAAGAGCCCACTATTCTTCTTGAAAGTTTCTTTCTTGTTTTGAAAAGGTTTCTTCATGAGCTGTGAGAAATCCACCTCATTCTGAAATTCTGAAATGTTCTCTTCTGAACTTCAAGAAAGATCTTTAACATTTCTGGGAAGTTCCAACTAAACTTCTGGAACTTCTGAGAAGTCCTCTCCTGAACTTCAGAGAAGTTCTCTTCTGAATTTCTAGGACGTTCGGAGCTTTGAGGAAGTTTGTTTCGGTAGTTTTGAGAAATTTTGGATAACGCTCTCCCTGGTTAGTTTCCTCCTGAACTTCCGAAAAGTTTGTTTTTTCCTGGACTTCTGGAAATGTTATCTTGACTTTCTGGGAAAACTCCAAAACCTCAATAATATTCCAACCTCCAAGTAGTTTTGTCTCTAAACTTCTTCCTGAAGCTCTGAGAAGTCCTTTGCTTTATTTTATTTTATTTTATTCTCTGCATAACTTCTGGGAACTAAGATCTTGAACTTCGAAGATGTTTGGTCCTGAATTTTTTGGAATATTCTTGCCTACTACTGAGAAATTTTCTTTCAATACATTAAGACATCTAGAACTAATTCAATAAATCAATTAACTCGTGGGGAGTCCCAAGTGCAAATGTTTTGAAATAATGCGTTTAACGGGTGTTCAATAAAAAATCAGAACTGTTTCAGTTTTAGTCTGTTTTAGTCAACGAATTCATTATTTAAAAAAAAATAATAATATTTATTCTTAAAAAAAAACGGCAATGCATATTGTAGAAGGGGCTCCGGTCAGCCGTACGAAGCAACTTAGTCGCGATGCTCTCACTAGAGCGCTGGACGGCACTGTCGTTTATCTTTCGGATACAATTTCGGATCCCCGTGGTCAACTGGTTCGTATCCTCGGCCCGCCAATTATTTTGGTATACTAGAGCACTGAGGGAGCAGAAAAAATCCTTAATGAGACGTCTCCTTAGCGTAATTGGAAGACGCCTTGTACGGCCACAAGACGGGCTTTCCATCCGCATGATGCTTCTCTATGGACGGCAGCAACATTTTCTCAAGACACTCCTCCTGGTAAACTTGTTGATTGATGGCCAGCTCGGCTTGAACTTTTTTTTTTCAAATTTATCCTCAACTTATATTTTACTTCGGGGGGTGTGGCCGAATTGTCGATGGAATAGTAGCTGTGGGTCTTCGAGAGCAGAGAGTAACTTTCGTCGTCCAGCACGAACGACGTCCCGCGGTAGTTCTTCGTCATCCACCGGCACTGCGATTTCACGGTCGGTATCTGCTCGTCCGTGTACTGGGGTAACGAGCCTTCTTAGGACAGATAATGTCCTCCATCTTGAGGGTTCGGTGGATCAAGGTATGGGAGCAGTGATATCTTCGGCCGGCGTCACACAAACTCGGTCCGTCCTTGTTGTCGAACAGCATTTTCAACGCTTCCTTCTTCTTCTTCGTCATTATCTCCACCGAACGGCCTCTACCGGCCTTCCGCTCCACCATTAAGGATGCCAGGATCCGGTAAACTATACTCATGGGCTCGTTTTCGTCTCAAAAGTGGTCTACCGTACATTTTTCCCACGACGACCAAGTTTCGTAAAACCGTATAACACGCTTGGGGAGTGCTTGCTGTTTTGACGCCATCTTCGATTGAACTCCATTTCCATTTTATTCTAACTATCTTTATTGCTTATCTTGACAGATACGCGTATTCCCTCTACAATGTGCAGACTTATTTAGTGTCAAGTATTAGAACACGACACTGAAAAAGTCTGCACATTGTAGACGAAATACGCGTATCTGTCAAGATCAGCAATAAAGGTAGATGTAATTACTTATCTTTCTTCTCAATTTTCAGTTACAGGTATTCCACTAAACAGCTCACACTTTCCAGGATTCCCCCAAAATGTTTCTTCCTGAACTTCTGAAAAATTCTTGCTTAAATTACTAAGAAGCACCCACTTCTCTTCTTGAAAGATTCTTTCTTTTCTTTGAAGAGGTTTCTTCGTGAACTTTGAGAAATTCTCATACTTAAGTTCTGAAATATTCTCTTCTGAACTTCGCGAATGCTGTCAGCATTTCTGGAAAGTTCAAACTAAACTTTAAGGGAACTTCTGTGAAGTTCTTTCCCGAATTGCAGAGAAGTTCACTCCAGAAATTCTAGGACGTTCTGAGCTTTGTAGAAATTTGTTTCAGTAGTTTTGAAAAATTTTAGATAGCACTCTCCGTGGTTAGTTTCCTTCTGAACTTCGGGAAAGTTTTTTTTCCTGGACTTCTGGGAAGTCCATCTTGAATTTCTGCGAAACCTCCAAAATCTCTGAAATATGCCAAAGTTCAAAGTAGACTTGTCTCTAAACTTCTTCCTGAAGCTCTGAGAAGTCCTCTTCTGATTTTATGGGAAAAACTCTCTTTAACTTCTAGGAACTATGGTCTTAAACTTCGAAGATGATTTTTTGATGAGATTGATGATGAGATTTTTAGGGATGTTCCTGCTTAAACGACTAAGAACTCCAAGAAATCTAGGACACGTAACTCGTGGGGAGTCCCAAGTGCAAAATTACCGAAATAATGCGTTTCATTTCAAAAGCTCATCACATTCACTGTTATTCTGATTCTGCGTGTGGCAACGAAATTGAGCTTGAGAGCTAATGTTGGGATCAGCAAAATTGATCTGTCGAGCAAATTGACGGCCGACTCGATTTCTATAATCGGTCCCATATTTAAGTTTGTTGCATGAGACGAAAAATCATAGTTCCAATGGTCAAAACACGTCTGTTCTAAGGCAGTGCTGGAACAGTTCTCAACTCCAAAACACCCAGTTTCATGGGAAAACGAACTTTCGAGCTCATGAAAACATTTGACCACACCAAAGTGAGCATTCTTGTTGCATTTCTCACCCCTCAAAGTTGTGCAGAATTCACCTCACCCGTAGCGAACCTTGATACAACCTTACTCCCCTTGATAATGATAGCTCGGACAAAGTGAAAAAGATTTTATGATTATTAGATGAAAATGGTCCTCAACCTTAGCCTGTGTACTGTTGCAACAACCTCCCCCTGATTCATCCCCCACCCTATCTTCTGACCACCCCATAGGAGACGCCAAGCCAAGCCTGCTGCAAGAAGACACCGATTCCAACGTCCGTCGAGACCAAGGCAACCAAAGCTAGACAATTCTCATTATGCACACCAACCACCTCCCCCCTCCTTCTCCCCTCTCCGACACCCTCATTTGATGTCGTTTTCTGGTCCACCACCAACCAGGCCCCAAGCCCACCGGCAATGTGAGCTTGGGCTAGAGCTAAACAGCAGAGAGCTGTGTCTCATTCCGTATTCCACGTAAAGCTTGCGGTCGCACCGAAAGACACACACACACACACGTTCATACGAACACCACCGCCGCAACCGACGGAACTGGACCGGAGAAAGTGGCCCGTACGTGAAAAGATCTTCATCGTTGCCTGATTTCCTGTTTTGGCCCCAACGTTCACAACCGAGCTATTATAAGTAATTAGAAAATGGTGGAAATATGGTTTTGTTCCTATTAGGGCAATAGGAGCGCCGGGAAAGAAGTTCCTTCCCAAACCAAACTCGCTTCAACTCTCTCTCTCTCTCTGTCGGTGTCACTTGCTGCAAGTTTCTTCCGAGAAGAGCTTGCGGAAAATCGCTTTTTTCGGTGCCAAGCGCTGCACGTCTCGAATACAAATTGAACTAATTTTTGGTGTAGAGCCACCCACCCTCGTGGAGCCGGCAGGTTTTCGCTTTCCGGGATGCCCGCGGATGCTGCTGCTGGCTGGAGGTAGGAAGTGGGGTGGTGAAACACAAAAAGCTCGTGTTTATTTTCATTTCCTTCTCGTTGGTGAATTAACACGGAATGATAGCACGCTCCGACCGGTCGGTTGGTTGGTCGGACGGACGATCGTCCCGGTATCGTCGTCTGGTTTGCTCTGATGGGACAGCAGGCGAGCACTTAGTCTGGAACTGGACTCGGTCGTGGCGAGAGGAGGACGAGAGGAGGACATTATGATGCCAAACAAGCAACAAAGCAGAAAGCCGAGACGGAGATTTTTGTTTCGACGTGATTTTTACGATTGCTGTGATGCTCGGTGGGAAGTTGCTGGCCTGCTTGGACGATTTAAGTTTGTTTATCGGAGAGTGAAGGTGGGAGGCAAATGAGGTGAATGCGGGTGGAATTCGTGCATTAAGAAATTAGGGCGCTGGCTGCTGCGATTGTTCTGCTGGCTGGTTTGCACAGGAATGCGTGGAATCCACCTGTTGGTTCGGAAGAATTGTACGCCAACTGAGGTTTGGACGGTGAGGTGAAATGTTGAACTTACTTACTGTACTGAATTGCGTCAACCGCAGATAGTCATTTCGAATGCCCAAGAAAATGTCCACAACTAATCAGCTAAGTCAAAACTTCCGACTTCTAGCGCCCAGTCGGGGGAAGAATCGTGGCAACATTTCTCTCATTTCAATCCGATTGAAACTTTCCGGAAACGGTGCCAAAAAAATAGCACAGAAATCCTTCACCGAACAATCCCTACCAATTCCTCAACCAGAAACATCGCGCTGAAATGCAACACGAATGACGTGATTTGTTTGTTCCATTTCTTCCTCTTTCCTTTTTTCACCAAGCTGGGGGAAGCTGCATAATAATCATAAATATCAGAGCTCGGCAAAATTTGTTTCGAACTTTCAAAGCTTACGTGTTATGTCTTGTCGTCGTCGTCGCCGTCGGAGAGGATAAGACACGACTTCCTATCGCCCCCCCTCCCCACCAGTTCTTTGACAGCTAAATCGAGAGGAACAACGCCAGATCAGAGGTAAGGGATCAGACAAGTTTTCCGCCACCGCCGGAATTTAAAATGCCATTGCAAATGGAAAAAAAAAACCCGAAGCTGGAACAAACAACTTTTCTGATGGCTTGTCATGACAAATGTTGGGGAAAAAATAGTTTCCAATTTTTCATTCCCGGAGAACCGCCAAAGTTTTGAGGAGTGTGCCGTCTTCCACTCTGGCGCCAACTGCCATCTTCGCCGACTGGCTGATTGGGGTTTGTGGGTGGATTTTTCATTTTCAGGAAAGGATTAACGATCTGGAGCTCGGCAGCCTGGTGATTGCGTTGGCAGGAAAAAGACGACCGAACGGCTTGGGATAGAAGGCCACTGGATAAACAATGGTCTCTGTGTGTTCACGATGGAGGGGGCGCGGGCGTGGAAAGGATTATCAGTTGGAAGGAAACGAAGGATATGCGTGAGTTGCCTGCTTCTGCTTCCGATGGCAGTTCGAGGTAAAACTTGAAACCCTAAATAAATATCATTAACAGAAACTTGCTTGGGCTTGCTTGATATCGGTTTTTGCTCGGCAACCAACCAAACATAACCACGCATGATGGCATTTCGGGCAGGCAAAGAATGGACCATAGATAGGAAGAACGTACAACCGAATATGGGTTCTGCTGTTGCTGGTCCATTTTCGCTTATCAACTCTTGAAAGTTGTTTGTGCAGGATAAGAAAACTCTTCTCCTTGTCGTTCTCGTCGTCGTCGTCGTCGTCGTCAAAGTGTGTTCTGGGGTCTAGTGGGCTGAAGTGGGTACGTATGTAGCGGCTAAGCTAATGGATGTACACTCACCGAGCCCATGCAAGCAACCACCGAGCTGGACCGAGCTTCACAAACACGCACCACATATGCGCACTCAGGATGCTTCCGTCTTCCGCAAAACTCGAATGGGCTGAAACCAAACGGTTAACATATCGCTTGATTGCAGAAATAAATGGGAAGTGAGGGGATGAACAGAGGCATACAAAGGGGTTTTTTCAATTTTCAATTTTCAATTCAGAATCAATTTCAATTTTCAATTTTCAATTTTCAATTTTCAATTTTCAATTTTCAATTTTCAATTTTAAACCATTATTGTTAAAATCTCGAAAACTTTAGATCCAAAATAAAGATCTTATAAAGTAAATTTGACAATATGCCAATCTGTAAATCTGAAGATCTTAAAATCTGGATACCTAGCAATCTAGTCTAAAAAATTGAAAATTAAATATCTAGAATTCTGAAAATTTAGAAATTTGGTAATTTTTAAGGAAGGAATATTCTGGATTCCAGTTACAGGATTCCTAATGTAGAAGTCTCAATTCAGGTTTTCATATTCTGGATTCAATATTCAGGATTCCAGATTCATGATTCCAGATTCATGATTCAGGATCCAAAATTCAGGATTTAAAACTCAGGATTCAAAAGGCAGGATTCAAAATCCATAATTCAATATTCAAGCTTCTACATTCAGGATTCAAGATTCAAGATTCAACAACTTGGTTTAAGATTCTGGATTCAAGATTCAAGGTTCAGAATTCAAAATTCAGAATTCAAGATTCAGGATTCAAGTTTCAGGATTAAAGATTCAGGATTCAAGATTCAAGACTCAATATTCAAGATTCATTATTCAGGATCATGATACAGGTTCAAAATACATGATTCAAGATTCAGAATTCTAGATACAGGATTCAAGGTTTTGGATACATGATTCAGGATTCAAAATGCAGGATTAATGATTCATGATTCAGGATCCAAAATTCAGGATTTAAAACTCAGGATTCAGATTCAAGATTCAACATTCAGGATTCTAAAGATTCAGTGATTCTAAGAGTTACAGTGATTCAAGATTCAGGATTCACAGATTCAGGATTCAAGATTCAAGGATTCAAGATTCAGGATTCAAGATTCAGGATTCAAGATACAAGATTCAAGATACAAGATTCAAGATACAAGATTCAAGATACAAGATTCAAGATTCAAGATTCAAGATTCAAGATTCAGGATTCAAGATTCACGGATTCAAGATTCCGGATTCAAGATTTCAGGATTCTGGATTCAAGATTCAAGATTCAAGATTCAGGATTCAAGATTCAGGATTCAGGATTCAGGATCCTGATTCAAGATTTAGGTATAAAGATTCAAGATTCAGGATTCAAGATTCAAGATTCAAGATTCAGGATTCAAGATTCAGGATTCAAGATTCAGGATTCAAGATTCAGGATTCAGGATTCAAGATTCAGGATTCAAGATTCAAGATTCAAGATTCAGGATTCAAGATTCAAGATTCAAAATCCTGGATTCAAAATACTGAATTCAAAATCCTTGAATCAAAATTCAGGATGCTAGATTCAAAATTCTAGATCCAGGATTCAAGATTCAGGAGTCAAGATTCAGGATTGAAATATTTCAGAAATCTCAAAAAAAGACCATATCAAAATCATGGACTCAAGATTCAGATTCTAAAAAACTTCATAATAATCGAAGATTTCCTGAAAGTTCTGAAAATTTGAAAATTCGAAAATTTGGAGATTCATAATCTAGGAAATTTGAAATATAAGAAGGAATCAAGATATCATGGAAATCTGGTAAATCATTATTCAAGATCCAGAATCAGGATTCATGGATTCAAGGTTCAGGATTTCATATTCTGGATTCAATATTCAGGATTTAAAATTCAGGATTCAAAATTCAGGATTCAAAATTCAGGATTCATCATTCCAAACTCAAGATTCCAGATTCAACAATCGGAATTCAAGATTCAGGATTCAAGATTCAGGATTCAAGATTAAGGATTCAATATTCAGGAAATCAGTGTATTCCAGATTCAGGATTCAAGAGTCAGGATTCAGATTCAGGATTCAAGATTCAGAGATTCATGATTCTAGATTCAAGATTCAGGATTTAAAATTCAGGATTCAAGATTCAGGATTCAAGACTCAGGATTCAAGATTCAGGCTTCAAGATTCAGGATTCAAGATTCTAGACTCAACAATTGGAATTCAAGATTCAAAGATTCAAGATTCAGGATTCAAGATTCAGGATTCAACATTCAGGATTCAAGATTCCGGTTTCAAGATTCAAGATTCAGGATTCAAGAGTCACGATTCAAGATTTACGATTCACGATTTCAGGATTCCGGATTCAAGATTCAAGATTCAGGATTCTGAAGATTCAGGATTCAGGGATTCAGGATCCTGATTCAAGATTTAGGTATAAAGATTCAAGATTCAGGATTCAAGATTCAGGATGCAGATTCAGGATTCAAGATTCAGGATTCAAGATTATGATTCAAGATTCAGGATTCAAGATTCATGAATTCAAGATTCTGGATTCAAGATTCAGATTGAATTCAAGATTCAGGATTTAGATATCCGGATTCCAGATTCAGGATTCAAGATTCAGGATTCAGGACTCGATTCAAGATTCAAGATTCATGATTCAAGATTCAGGATTCAGGATTCACAGATTCAGGATTCAAGATTTACGATTCACGATTTCAGGATTCCGGATTCAAGATTCAAGATTCAGGATTCGAAATTCAGGATTCAAGATTCAGGATCCTGATTCAGGATTTAGGTATAAAGATTCAAGATTCAGGATTCAAGATTCAGGATTCAAGATTCAGGATTCAAGATTCAAGATTCAAGATTATAGATTCAAGATTCAGGATTCAACATTCAGGATTCAAGATTCTGAATCAAGATTCTGATTTGAATATCAATATCTCAATTTGATATCCTAGGATTCCAGATTCAAGATTCAAGATTAAGGATTCAAGATTCAGGATTCAAGATTCAGGATCTCATGATTCAAGATTCAGGATTCAAGATTCATGATTCAAGATTCAAGATTCAAGATTCATAGATTCAAGATTCTAAGATTCAAGATTCAAGATTCAAGATTCAAGATTCAAGATTCAAGAATATGATTCAAGATTCATGATTAGAGATTCACAATTCAGAGATACAGGATTCAAGATTCAAGATTCTGCATTCAAGATTCAGGATTCAAGATTCAGTATTCATGTTTCAGGATTCATGATACAGAATTCATGATTTAGAATTCCAGATTCCGGATTCAAGATTCATGATTCAGGATTCATTATACAGGATTCAAGATTTGGGTCTCACGATTCTTTTATTAAGTTTAAGAATTCAAGCATCTAGATGCAGGTTTCAGGCATCAGGACAATAGATCCTGAAATATTTTAGATATTCCAAAGTAAAAATCATGTGAAATCATGAGTGAGAAGGATTCAATTCTCGAAAAAAAATTTATCTAATGATTTGATAGTCTGTTTAGCTAGAAACCTGAAAATCTGAAAATTTTAAAAATCGGAGATTCGAAAATCTGGAAATCTAAAATTAAGAATTCCAGTAGCATGAAAATCTAAAAATCTTCAAAACTGTGAATCTGATTAGGTAAATTTCCGAAAGTCCATACATCTGCGGATTTGGAAACAAAAAAATCGGAATACTTCAAAATTTTAGAAATTTCGGAAATTTTGAAAGTTTGGGAAATTTTGGAAATTCTGGGGAACTTGGAAATTTTGAAAAATGTTTAAGAACTGGATGTCTGGGTATCTGAAGATCTGGAAATCTGAAAAACTGGAAATCTGCAAGCTGTTAATCTAGGAGTCTGAAAATCAAGAATTCTAGAAATCTGGACACCAGAAAATCTGTTAATCTTATAAAAATACGTTCGTGAAATTTGGAACGGTGAATATATATAAATCGTGACACCCACAAATCCCAGAAGCATGAAAATCCAAAAACCTTCAAAACTATGAATCTGATTATGATAAAATCCCAAAATCTAGATCCTGGAATTAGGAAACTTGGAAATTTGTAAAATAAGAAAGTTGGAAATATGGATTGAAAATTTGTAGATCTGGTAAGGGAAGGTCCATTATTTATGTCACGCAGTAGGAAGAAGAGTGGGGGTTGGGAAATCGTGACGATTTATAAAAACAACTTGAAGGTGCATACAAATAACATGACAAAGGGGGCGGGGGTGTTATAAAAAGTCATTTTTGCGTGAAGTAATTAATGGACGCTCCCTAATCTGCATGCCGGGAATCTGTAAATCTGGAGATCATGACTTCTGGAAATCTGGAAATCTAGAAATCTGGAAACCAGAATACAAATATTATGTTCGTGAAATCGGGAACCGAGGACATTTATGAAACTTAAAAATCCAGATGTGTCATCTGTAAACTTATGAATCTAGAAATATGGAACTTGGAACTTCGGAAACTTGCAAATATGAATACCTGGAGTTTTATTCTGAGAACCAGGAGATTTGGAAATTTGTTAAACTAAATGTTTGGAAGTATGTTATAAGGTATGTAAAAGGTATGTTAGAAGAGGATTTCTGTTCAGAAGTTCGTTTCGGTTCAAAAATTTCAAAATTTGAAAATTTGGAAATTTGAAGTTTTTTAATTTTGTTTATTTTTTCTTTTACTTTTTTTTAAACACTATTTAAAAAAAAACGTTTTTGAGCGTATTAGTAGAACGATTTTGTTTGGGAAACTAGCAGAATTTAAAAATTTAACACTTCATTTGATCAATAAAAAATTAAACCTTGAAACACTTTTTTAAAATTTCGCTAGTAATCGCGAGCAAATTCCATTTAATTCCACTATTAGCTTATCTTTTGACAGATATTGTTTATTTGTTGATTTGTTATGTTGGGAATTTATAAATTTGTGATCTGTTTGCCTTGTCATTTTAAATTATCTAATTTGTAAATTTAAAAATTTGAGAAATCTGGAAATCTGGAAATCTGGAAGAATGGAAGTCTGCAAATTTGAAAACTTGGAAATTTGGAAATTCGTAAATTCGGAAAATTGGATATATGTATATTTGAATGTTTGGAAATTTGGAACTTTGGAAATCTGGAAATCTGGAAATCTAGATATCTGGAAATCTGGAAATCTGGGAATCTAGAAATCTATAAGAATTTTAGTCTGCAAATTTGGAAACTTGGAAATTTAGAAGTTTGGAAATTTTGAAGTTTGAAACTTTAAAAATTGAAAATTTGGATATTTGGAAATTTGGAAATTAGGAAAGTTGGAAATATGGATATATGGAAGTCTTAAAACCTGGAGACCTGTTAGCTAGGAAATTGGGACATCTGTTTATCTTGTCACTTTGAAATCCTTGAACTAAGAATTCCCGAAATTGGTTATTTTAATAATGAAAGTCTATTAATCTTGAAATTCTTGATGATTTTCTTTACGAAAAGCTGCAAATTTCTTACATAGAAAAATGAAAATCTGGTGATCAGAAGAAATCTGGGAATTTGAAAGTCTCAAAATTTGCAAATGTGAAAATCTGATAATTGAAAATTTTTGGTATCCACAAACTTTTGAAACTAAGAATCAATAAACATCGAAATTATAATAATTTTATCTCTGGCAATATGGTAATTCCTTAATGAAAGACGGTGAATCGATAAATCTGGAAGTAGAATATCTGAAATGATTTTCAAGTTTAATTTTCCATGCTTAGAAGATTTTCAAACTATTAGATGGTACTTTAACCAGGTTTTCAAACGTTTAAATGATTTTTTTTGAAAATAATTGATATCCACAATGATACACAACTTTCTAGATTTCAGGATTTGCGGTTTTCTAGATTTTCAGAATTCCGCAATTCCAGACATTAGGATTTCAAAATTTCTCAGAAAAAGCTTGATTTTCCTGATTGTGTAGCTGCAGATTTCAAGATTTCCATATTTCTAGATTTCTAGTTTTCCAGGTTACTAGATTTTTAGAGATACAGATTAGAGATTACCATAAATTCATAATTCTAGATTTCCAGATATAAGATATTCCAGATTTCTAGATTTTCAAATTTTATAGAGCGGTTTTCTAGATTTCCAGAATTCTTGCTCTTGAGGCTGCCAGGTATTCAGTAAACAGTTGATTTGCAGTTGCCAGTTTCCAGATTTGCCGGTTTCCAGTTTTCCAGATTTATAGATTTCCAGATTTACTAATTTGCAGATTCCAAACTCCCAGATAGATATATCTGGATTTCCAAATGTCCAGATTTCTGGACTTCCAGATTTTTAGATATCCAGATTTCCAGACTTCCAGATTTCCAGATGTTCAGATTTCCAGATGTTCAGATTTCAAGATGTTCAGATTTCCAGATTTCCAGATTTCCAGATTTAAAGATTTCCAGATTTTCAGACTTTCAGATTAACAGATGTCCAGTGATTTGGATTTCCAGATTTCCAGATTTCTAGATTACCATATTTCCATATTTCCATATCTCCAGATTTCCTGACTTCCAGGTTGCCAAATGTTTGTAGAGGTTTGCGGTTTGCCTTGTATTCAGATTTCCAGATTTCCGTATTTTTCTGATTTTCAGATTCAAAGATTTCCAGATTTCCATATTACAAGATTTCCAGATATTGAGATTTTTAAATTTCAAGACTTACAAATTTACAGATTTCCGGAAAACCGTCCTTCCAAATTGAAACATTTTCATATGTCAAGAGATTTTCAAATTTCCAGAACTCCTAATTTCCAGATTTACAGATTTTCACACTTCAACATTTTCAGATTTTAAGATTCTAAGCTTCTGGAAATCTGGATAAGTGCAATTGTGAAAATCTGGATAGTCAGAAATTAGAAAATCTGGAAATCTGAAAACGTGAACATCTGGAAATCTGATTTCCAAATCTTCAGTTGTACAGATTTCAAGATTTCTAGACATCCTTTTTCAACCACAACGCAGGAAACGAAACATTCAAAAAATCTGGATACTTGAAAATTTAGAAATTAATTTAAAAAAACGAGAAGCCGTGAATATGTGATACAAATAAGTTGGGCGAACTAAAAATCTGATTATGTTGGAATCTGGATATCTTGAATTCTTTAAACCCTTGAAATCTTAAAACAAAGGAATCTTGATTTCTGGAAATCATGAATTCTTCATTTATGTATATTTGAAAATCTAGTAAAACTCTGGTTTTATTTGAATATCTGGATATCCAGTTTTGTGGAAATTTCGAAATCTGGTTCTCCTTAAAAATTCAAATCTAGAGTTCTTAAATTTTGGGAAAATGGAAATCTTTTAACCTGGAAATCTGGAAATCTGAAAATCTGGAAAATTTGAAAATCTGGCACTTTGCAAATTATGAAATCATGATATTATGAAATGTGTAAATCTCGAAACTATAAGATATGAAAAATCGCAAATCTGGGCATTTGGAAATCTTAAAACCTCGAGACATAAAAGTCCGGAAATTTGGAAATTTGGAAATCAGAGATTCTTAAAGTCAAGAAATGTGGGGCTTTTAACCCTCATGGTCTATGGTGGCAATTGTTCTTTTTCATCACAAATACACCATGTAACGGTTTCATATCCTTCGGATTGGATTTTAAATTCCCAAAGCTTTTTCAGAGTTTTTGATCGATTTTTGACCCATTTTAGCATTCTTAGATGCATTTGCAATC
Organism: Aedes japonicus; assembly: GCA_034211315.2. Taxonomy (NCBI): domain Eukaryota; kingdom Metazoa; phylum Arthropoda; class Insecta; order Diptera; family Culicidae; genus Aedes; species Aedes japonicus. Next base: position 153,825 of record JASCZW010000464.1, read on the forward strand.
CTTTAAATTCCTCGTTTTTTAGCTCAATTTTCATATAGACAATAAAATATCCTCCTCAATAGATGATTTGTTTCAGATTTCACAATCCTGATAATTTTTAAATATTAATATAATTAATTTTTAATTTTTCAGTTTGTAGGTTTGTTTCGA